>JAVSBS010007990.1:259002-310065 GCA_033124195.1 Coracias cyanogaster | reverse complement strand
GCGATGCTGGCACCACAGTGGGCAGTGGAGGAGCTGGGCCCACAGGAACCTGTGGCAGGACTGTCTGAAAGAAGACTTGTGAGGGGCTGTTGCTGAGTTCAGTGTTGGCCTGTGTGATCAGGCAACGGACGGCAGCATCAAATGATGATGGCTGAACCAGCACAACAGCTTCCTCCTGCTGATACTGATGTTGCTGAAGATCATGCATTTGCCAACTGATTAGATCATCTCTCAACTAATCACTGAAGGAAACGCTTGCTTGGAAAGGTCTGATCACAGAAAACACAGTGGTGTGGACAAAGGTCAAATGCCTCGTTGTCAAGCAGTAGGGAAACATTCTATTATTCCTTGTAGAATAAAGCGTATTTCTGAATAATTTCGCCAGAAATGACTAACTTTAAAGTAAATATTAGTCACAATGCCTGTGATAAACATTAACTCTAATGTATATACTGTATTGTGTGCATGACTGACTTGTATATGAAATGTCCTGATTATACAAAAAGATCTATAAATAACTTCAATATCTGCAGAACAATAGACAAAATAGAAGATTATTTCTTTTTATCCTCTCTTCTTTTCCTTTTTGCACTGAATTCTGCCACTGCATCAAAGCTTGAATTGCACCAATAATTTAATAAGTCTTTCTTACTATTTCAGATTTTTACTCCAGCAGCGCTGATAAAATATATTTCATCTTCACTGCCCTCTTTCTTCCAGAAAGTCAAAAAAATGACATATATGAGATCAAAGGATGGGATTTAGTACATTATACTAAATTCACTCCTTTCCTACATTACAATTTACCCTAAAAAATCCATTACGTGAAAACTAAAAAGACAAAGAGAGAAAAAGGTAATATATCTGACAAAATAGCTACAATTTCCTTATAATTAACTCAATTTCACTCAGAAGGGAGGCAAAAAGATCAAAGACAGACAAACAGATATCAGCTGTGATTGTCTTTAAGTAGTTATTTTCACTAAGAACAGACATCTCCTCCTAAATTGTAGATTCACCATAGGATACAGAGATCTAGAAACAAATTCTCCCTCTTGTTAGTGACTCGTCACCTTTTGATTTTATTTCTGTCACAACAAAACCAGAAAATCCCCTGTGAAACAAGCTGGAAATTAAAAGCATTTTCCGTCCCCTCACCTAAAGGCACTGGATGTCATCAGCAGACAGCAGCTGGAAATGGTCCCAGGCTGCTCTATCTCTAGTGTGCAGGTGTCTGAAAATGAGACCAATACCCTTCTGGCATGAATACGCCTTTAGTCAAACTCAACAGCAGAGTAATTCTCTGTAGTTTGTGTGCAGTATCTGGTGGGAGAACATCCAACAGGAGAAACCTACAGACATTTGTGGTTCTATGGATTCTTTTTCACATAGATCCAATCAATTTTCCTATTAGAAGAATCAGTAACTAGGTGGAAAGCAATCATATCACAAGATACACCATGTTTACAGCCAAAGCCGCAAAGAAAATCTTAACAATTCATTACAAAATCCTAACATAATATCGCCATGCTTAGCAGCTCTCACAACAGCAAAACGTGTTCCTTTAACATCATTTAAATCTTACTCAATGTTCTGATCTCCAAAATGCAGTCACAGAATGTGTTTTGTGAGTGTAACTGCTTTGAAACACTGTTAGAGCTGTAAACACCGGATTGCCTAAATACTTCAAGGAAATTAACTTTAACCAAACACAAGCAAGGACTCCATGATTTTTAAGACCTGGATGAAGAATGGTTGTG
Organism: Coracias cyanogaster; assembly: GCA_033124195.1. Taxonomy (NCBI): domain Eukaryota; kingdom Metazoa; phylum Chordata; class Aves; order Coraciiformes; family Coraciidae; genus Coracias; species Coracias cyanogaster. The sequence continues at coordinate 308,305 of JAVSBS010007990.1, read as the reverse complement.
GGGGAACCCTGTAGAAGTGGATGCCACACTCTGAAAGACTTGAACACGCATTTGTGCGTGTTTTTGCCTTCTGCCCTTCGTACTTGAGATCTCAGAGACTGATAATTGCTTATTGCTCTGACCTTTGCTGTCCTTCTGTGTCCTTACACTCTCTACCCTTTCCAAGGAACTGGTGATTTTCTTCTGTTACTTTGAATGTAAATTATACAAGGAAGGTATCATTATTTAATCCTGTCATCATACATCACCTACCGTAGTAGGACTTCACTGGCTTATTAAAATTCACAGGCCCTGATAATAATATCAGTAATGGTCAGTGACAAAATTGAAGTCAGTGATGTGAAGAAAGGGAAAAACCCACATTAAAATGGTCAGTAGAACCTAAAAACAAGAGTGACCTTAGAAAACCGTAAAAGACAGCATGGATAGTCCCAGGATTTTGTGGGAAAGGAAATGGAAATAGGAGAATTACTGGAATTACATTGTACAAGAACAAGCTGATACAGCTGTATCATTAACAAATATCACAAGGTTTCTAAAAAAGTAAGTTAAACATCCAAACATCTAAATCAAGAGGTGGAAGAATGTTAGACAGATCTCAAAGCACTTAAACAGGTTAAAAACTTCCCTGTTCTAATTTGAAACATTTAAAAAATAAAAAAGTAAATAGCACTGAAATATTCCTTTAGCTCTCAAATTCTGAAAATTTTTGGGAAAAAAAAGGTGCTTTAAACAGAGTAAAAACTCACTGTTTCTGCAGGAACTACTCTCATTTGGAATTAGACATTCAATCTCTCTGTGCTCCAGTGAAAGATTAACAGAGATGAAGGTCGAACTGCAGTTACACTACCATATAAAATACTAGAAAAAGAGAATCAATGCATAGCTAAAAGCCAAGATGTACACTGCTCTGATTTCCTTTCTCTGGTTTAACAGCATGCTTGTCTTATTTGCACCACATTGGGAGCAGTGCTGCGGCAGACCCAGCTTTGCTGTGGCATTACAGCCGCTTGCTGGTGTTGCAGGAAGAAGATAAAAAAAAGTTCGATATGAGAGCCTCCAAGTGCAAAGAACTGGGAAATGCATTTAAAGAAATCAACCGCATATCTCAAAGTTTGAAAAAGTACAATTTGCATTCTGCGTTTCTCATGTAAACATACGCTAGGAAAAATAATTACAATAGTAATTTGTTTCAATGGAAATAAAGTACTGTAATATTTATAGTCTGTGCCAGAGTTATAATGACTGTGGGGCGAGAAGTGAAGTGTCTCAGCATGTTCCACATGTTTTTAACACTGTTTCTAAAGGCTCTGGAGGCTATTAAATTTAATGAACCCATCTGCTATGAAATAGAGGTCCAAACATAATCAGTTTTCTCAGTGCCATATAATACAGATGGCATTCCATGTTCCACATCCCCAGCAGGAAATTTTATGTTCCTCTTTAAGTGCAGGACTTTTGTTTTTGTTTTTGATGTTTCAAAAATCTTTTTGATGTATCGCATATAGCATTTTATAGTGTAAATACCATACACAGCGATACGTATGTGAGAAGTGTTAATTCATTAAAATAAATATTGCTATTTCCTTACTACATTTTTTCTAATGATTCTGACAACCAGCAATTACCTCTCTGTACTAATATTCTTTGCTTAATGCAATCACTGAAAATTGCCCTAATAGTGTAAGTTCCAGCACAAGCAGTAAAGCAAACATGTCATTTATCGAATGAAGTCGTTTACTTCAAAAGCTGAAAGGTGCACATATACACCCATCCATCCATGGGCATAGGTGCTACCCGTGCTTGTGCGTGCCCTTGCTTGCACATGCCACGTGGAACAATGCACAAATCATTCTTATTTAAAATATCCATGTTCCCGCTATGTCATGAAGGACTTTGTTTTCCTTCGCACGTCTCAGTTTTCATTTCATGACTCTTAATTTGTGTATTTTATTGGGACACACTGTACCGTGACTCTTGTCCCGGTGTGTGAGGACGGGCTCTAAGCTCGCACTCAGGTGGCACGTGCTCCTGGCGCTGATCAGCGCACTGTTGACCAACATAACTGCATCAGACATGCATTTCCTAACAAAAAAGAACAATATCCATTGTTATTTTGAGCTGCCTCTGAAAGATCACAAGAGTGCATTAATTCTATTCGAGAGGTTTATTCATTTACTTTCTTAAGCATCTGTTGTGTTTTGACACTTGACCCAGATCTTACTGAATTCCAACAGTTAATGTTGTTAGTGGTAGTTCATTTATTCTAGAGCCAGCAATAAAACAAACATTAGAACTGTTTAGGAGGAAACAAAAATACTTAATTATGGCAACAGGAAATTTTGGGCCACAGAATTCATTAAAGTCATGGCTCAAAGGTTTTTTTTAATTGTACTGTCAATGAAGATTTCCACAGGCAGCCTACTAATCGCCAGCATTAAGGGATGTTGCACCTACATTTAAATATGTGTGTAATCTTTTTTATTGTGTGTACAAGTAGCTGCATTGATCACCACTGTTAGTGTTTCAGGCAGTGTCCCAGATCTATAAGATCCCAGCACAAATACAGTAGACCATAATTTCTGGACCAGATGGTCTGCAACTTCAAAGTGCAATCACGCTCTTATAGAAGCTCTGAAAAAGATCAAATGGTCAGAGCTGTTATATTTTTCCAGGAAAATTAATCCAGACTGAAGTGCTACTTTCTACTTTTCCTCCCATATCAAGAGTTTTCAAAAGAAGGAGACAAAATAGAGCTTGAAGAACCTTACTTTAAGCACAAACCTACCTGATGGAAGGCCTGATGTCCATGCATGGGATTTTCTTTCCCCAACCCAATTCACTCACATGTCAAAGCAAGAAAATAAAATTCTCATGGGAAGCTCAGAGGCAGTCAGAGGTGATGACGTTCTCTGATAAAGAGCTGTGAATCATTAGAGATTAAGAGACCCTGTCCACAAAGGGAGAGTTAGAGCATGTAACCAAGCCCAAAGTGGAGCTGGGGAAAAAGAAATACCAGTTTCTAGTTTTTAAAACATTTTTTAAAAAAATGTCCTGTCTGCGTGTAGATTTTCTTTTCACAGTTGCTGATTAATGACATTTCCTGACATTCAGTTCTGCAGCATTTACCAATATTTACTTGCTGTAGATATACATGAGCATTCTGAACACAGTTTAATGCATACCAGTACTATAAACTAGAAGTTAGTTTTGAAATAGAGGCCCAGGGAACTGTTTACTGTGATAAAAATGCTAATTACACCCACTTCTTATAATAGCACAATTAACTTGTGCCACCAAAAGTATCTGAAGATATCTCTGGGAATAGAAGCTACTGGAAATGGGGTACTATTTAATTTTTGTTACTTCCTAAAAGCTCTTCTGTGCATTGAACACAAAGAAAACTGTTTGAATGGAAGAAATGCTAAACGGCATTTTTATATCTCACCAAAAACTCCTGGATGGAAAAAATACCAGCATAACAGCTTTCAGTCTAAGGGACTCTATATATGATACATAGGAGCACACAGCTTCCCTTGCTTCTCTGGAACTGGCTCAGAATTGATGCTCTGACAAAGAACTGTATGCATACTTAAACACTTCCATACTTGAAACACTGGGATCCTGATGTGAGAACCCTCTGAGAAGTGTAAGCTTCCTATATTTCCTGCTGAATTTCTGAAAGAACCTGAAGCAGAGTAAAAAATATGCCTACATAGCACTTGATTTCTGTATTTATTTTTAAGGATGAAGAGGAATGAGTTGGCATTGTTTGGTCATACAAGTAATAATGTAATTGTAACATCCATCATAAGCACGTCAGAAATACTTAGTTTAGGCTTTAGCGCAGTGGAGCTACCTCAATTTACTGCCCTCATAAGGGGAAATAAGTTCTTGAACAGGTTGCCTTACTAGCATAGTATCAGCTTCTTGGTCACAAAATATTTCAAAAAACTTATTGCTTCAAAAAAAAAGAAAGAAAAGAGGGGATATAAATTACTTAGTTTTAACAGCAACTGTAGAATTGAACTATAATCCATAATTTAATGTATGGCTATGAGAAGGTGGGAATAATGCAGATGAAGAATCAATATACAGTACTTAAACACTGAAGAGAAGTACAAAGAGTAAAACCACTCACCGTTCATATTATGATGAATCATGATCTGTAATGACTCAGAAAGCTTTTTTTTTTAAATTAATTCTTAATTTCTGAAGCAATTCACAATCATCTCAAACATTAAATTAAATGATAATTTGCTCTTTTCATGCAAAGGAATCCTCCAACTGGAAACAGAACAGAGTCAACACGGTAGTGTATACCTGAATCTGCTTACAGCCTGAAACTAATAGTCTGAAGGAGATGAACTTGGTGGTGCATTAGATGCAGAGAATATATTCAGGTGCACTTATGAGAACCGAATTTCACCAGGAAGAGTCAACAAAGGTCCAAGTAGGTCAAATTATAGCCCCCAATAAACAAATTCTCAATCAGATGTTTTTAAACAGCATGCACTCAGGGTCCCGTCTTTTGTTCCTTTATTTCCTGCAGCAAAAAAGTAATGTTTTGCCACCTTCCAGATGTTACCATAAGAATGAGTTAAGGGCTTCTGTGCTTTACAGACAGTTACCCATAATCCCAAGAGACTACCTGTATGCGTTTGTGTTGCTTCACTTGAATATTCTGATGCCCAGTTTTCTCTTTTCCCCCAATATATTCACTCCTATTGACTTGCTATACATGCACGTATGCTTAAAAGAAGCCACTGACAATTTTAAAGTTGTTCTCACCCTGAAATACCTCCATACTTTGAAAATTATTTTCTACTCTAGAAAGAGTACCTTTGGAAGCTTTCAAATCCAACTCCTTTTTTAAGCACCCATTAAGGTATTTATTTTCTGAAGCATTATGTACTTGCAGGCCTCAGGGATGTTGAGGCAGTGATACCAGATCCAAATGCGTGACCTTCTTTTGAGGCAGAAAAGTTATGTTGAGACTGGTGTGCTGGAGAGCTGTCCAGACCTTACCAACTAGGGCCCACTGTACACATGTCCCATCGGCAACCATCCAAGCTAGCCCTCTAGACTATACAGCCAAACACAAACATGTAGCAAGACAATCTCTTCTGCTATTAGACTCCACAATCAAGAATCATCTGCCTGTCCCCTCACGCTGGACAGCCCAGACATCCTTTCCCATCAAATTGCACAGATCCAACAAAGCTTACTAACCTCTAGTGCGCATCAAGCTGCTGAACAGAGAAGTACAGATGGAAAAGAGACCATAGGGAAAGGAATTCAGGGATGAGAGGACTCTGAATCAGAAGACTAGACAGTGGCTGCCACATATCACACACTTCAATCCCAACATTTTAGTCCAAAGGTATTGGCAGTACTTAAGATACTAGCCTATTACAGGGCTAGCATTTTGACTATTGTGACGCTGACTTCAGCATTAGCCCAGGATAAACCTGTAATGACTATTTCTCCAGTGTATAACCAAGAGCAATGAGGAATCAGCCCAGTTTTCCGCAGATCTAAGTTCAAATGGTGTCATAAATCTGTTAACTTTCTCTGACAGTCAGTGACACCTCTTAAGATCACATCACTCCTATGTCAAAAGACCTTTCTTTGAACGAAATTAGGCTTTGAGTCACTGACAATAATGTTTCCAACATGAAATCCTGGGTTTAAGGGAAGAAATACAAATAATTTTCTGTTGGAGGGTAGCTGAAACTGACCCTAGGAGCTGGCTGGTGACTTCTTCAAAAAGGCAGGAATCTAGAGACAGAACAAAGTCTAGGGGCAGAATAAAGGAAGCCAGCTCAGCTGCCTCTGAAGCAAGGAATCACCCAAAGAGACCTAGTCTCTGCTGCTTTGTGATCCCTTCAGCTATCAGAGGTGCGATCCTGACAGCGTCAAAGGTAACACAGACCTGACATACGTACAGGTTCCTCCATGTTATGTTTCCTGAATGTGATATCTTGCCAGGGATTTCCAGCTCTACAAATGCTGTACTTTTTCTAACAGAAGCGAGGCACCTCAGAGTGTCAAAGCTAGGCTGAAGAGACAGCTGTATGAACATTTCGCAGACATCCTCTTACAGGAAAGGTGAACAAACGCAGGAATTAGCTGCCTTGTTTTAGTAGCAGAGTTCTTCTGGGAAGATTCCTAAATGATATCAAACACTTAAATGACCTAACTTCTGGCTTCCACAGATGACTTTGTCCTGGACAAATACTGGATGAGATCAGGCTGGGGCATCAGGGATAATGTTTTATATCCTAAGACTATTCCTGTCCACTTTCTTTCTTTCTGGATCCTGGTATGTTCCAGCCTAACGATGCTTCCTCAGAAACAGCACAGCTGGCCAATTAGCTCTGATATTTGGCAAGAAGGAAATAGGGAAGTACTCCATGCTGTTAGGGCACAATGGCACTGATTACAACCATGTATACATAAGCCCTGAGAATCTAGCCGTGGCTATTCTGACACAGCTGGATGATAAGAACATCTAAGCTGTCTGGAAATACACTAATATTTCTAACGTGGCAAGGTCCAAACTGCAGCCATGGAGGAGCAGGGACACAAACTGTGAAAACCAACAAGTTATGGGACGGAGAGAATTATTTAGATGGCACTTCCAATGCCAAGAAACTAGAGTTGGCCAGGGAATCTTCTCTGCAAATAGCACTCAGGCAGCTTTAGCTGAGGCAGAAGCACATCTGGTTTGTTACAAGGTTCCCTTCATTTCCAGGGTTTTATATGTGACTATCCTAATTTATCCCATTCCTTTGTCTATGAGGTTTTTTTTTCATGGGAGGAGAAGGGAGGAGAAAGGTAGTTTGCAACTAAGCAGATCATGGTATTCTATTTTTAAATCTTTTCTTATAGCATTCAACCCATTAGGGTCCTGAGTGGAGTTTTCAGACACTTAAAAATACATGTATGCATGTGAGTATGTATGTGAGTGCACGTGTATGTACATCTGTGTATATATGTGCACAAATATATATGTGTGTAGAGTGACGTTAATTAGCCTTAGTCAGGAGACAGAGAAAAGAAGAGAAAGGAAAGAACCTGGAAGCATTTTACTTCACTGCAGTAAAACATCTTTTGTTTGGATTTAAACATTCTTTAGTCAAGAATATAACAGCTCCATTGTTTTTTATTTAGTTGTTTTCTCAAGATTCCTTCTCTACACTCCCTCTAGTGTTCTTACACTCACTTGCATTTACTCACCCCTGCTGTATTTCACACATTAGTTCTTCCTTTTCCTTAGCCTTTCCATAACCTACCAGAGAATCACTGAAAGTTACACTAACTTTTCCGAATATTTTTCTCCCTGCAATGATCAAAGAAATTCAGGTTAACAGATGAAAGAGAATAAAATGTAAAATTAATTCTGAAACAGCATTTTGTACTTTCTTGGTAGGTAAAGGGGAGGACTTCGTGTTGAGAAAGAAAATGATAAGGAGGAGGGTTGCACTATAAAACCACTTATACGGCTCTCTTCCTGCTACTCTCTCTAGCAGATAAATGAACTCCCTTCAACATATACACACACTGATAAATTAAAGCATATACAATCAAGTGAATAAGAACTAGGTTTCCCATCTCCTCATTTCATGGGATGCCTTGAAGGGACAGCAATAACAGGTAGTTTCTGTTCGTCTCATCCTTATGTTTCAATTAAAAAAAGAACGAGGAGGAGACTGGATATGTTCTTTAGAAAACCCACGGAGATATATCAATTCCCTCCAAAGCAGCACTTCCAAGCAGCTTTTTGTTTCTCCTTCAAAGCTAGAGTTTTAGTAACTATTTTACATTACCCACACCAACAACTGAAGAAAAGACCTAAGAAAATGTAAAAATGAAGCAAAACTCAATTCCCAAGGTAGTTTTTTCCCCCTATAATATTTTTGTATTGATTTAAAACTAAACCTTCTAGAAGCATGACAGACTCAAAACCAAACAAACCCTCAAATATCAAAATCAAGCTGATGAGATTCTCCCACCTCACCCCATCTTCACGAAAGCAGAAATTTAGAATGGAAAGAGTGAAACAGCTTTGGCCCATCATCTTCTATTCATTATACTGAATACATTGCATCACTTGTACTAAATGATGGATATTTGCTACAAAGTCTTGTTCTGCAGATAATATACAAGTTAAAATATTTTAATTGGATCAAAAGAAACATAGTAAGAAAACCAAAACAGAGAAAAAGCTATTTCAGACAAACCCATGAAAATGAACGGCCTGTATCTGCAAACCTAATGATTTACTGCAAATGATTCAGATGTACCATGAGTGCTTAGTCTCTGCGTAACAAAGTTATGCTTCAACTCAAATGTTTCACAAGGGTGTCAAATTAAAATTGGACATTTTCCACTATTTTGTTAGCGTATCAGTCATTCAATCTAAAGGCAGAATCTTCTCATTATTCTTCTCCAAGACATCATGGTTGACGCCTAGATGTTGACCCACCTTTATATACCAAAAACATTGATTCTTGTCAGTCTGTGCTTTTATACAGACATATTAGTTGACATGTCTTAAAACAGTTACTCCATCTAATAAATTTCTGTTCAATGCCCATTTTTGACTAGTAAATGTGTATTTGGAGATCATACATTTTAAAATTATAGAATCATAGAATCCTTTTGGTTGGAATCTCTTTAAGATCCATCAAGTCCAACTGTTAACCCAGCACTGTCAGGTCACCACTACGCCACGTCCCTCAGCACAACATCTACACATCTTTTAAATCCCTCTGGGCATGGTGACTCTACCACTTCCCTGGGCGGCCTGTTCCAACACTCGATGACCCTTTCTGTGAAGAAATTTTTCCTAATTTCCAACCTAAACCTCCCCTGGTGCAACTGGAGGTCATTTCCTCTTGTGCTATAACTTGTTATCTGGGAGAAGTGACCTTTCAGGGAGTTGTAGGGAGCAAGAAGTTCTCCCCTGAGCCCCCTTTTCTCCAGGACAAATAACCCCAGTTCCGTCAGCTGCTCCTCACAAGACTTGTGCTCTAGACCATTCACGAGCCTCGTTGCCCTTCTTTGGACATGCTCCAGCACCTCAACGTCCATCTTAGAGTGAGGGGCCCAAATTTGAACCAAGTATTTGAGGTGTGGCCTCACCACTGCCTGGTACAACAGGATGATCACTTCCCTAGTCCTGCTGGCCACACGAGTGCTGATACAAGCCAGGATGCTGGTGGCCTTCTTGGCCACCTGGGCACACGCTGGCTCATCTTCAGCCTTTTGTCAACAAGAACACTCAGGTCTTTTTCTGCTGGGCAGCTTTCCATGTATGCTGTTACTCATGTTTGTTTCATTATTTTCTATGTAATATACAATGTATAAATATCTGCTGAAGTTCAGTCATTTTGAATTATTTAGTTCTAACAAAGGTATCAAGTCCTGATTCTTACACCAAATGGGCACATTCTAGCAACAGAGATCAGGTGCAGCGTTAGTGTTTCTACCACAACAGTTTTACTGCATATGATGAAGAATTTGGAGCAAGCCTACATTAAATGCTTTATCGTGCAGACTTACAGTGCTGTCAATATATGCTTCCGTCCATACTACATCGTGCTCTTGGTCAATAACCTTTGGCCGGCTAAGAACATGAAGATATTCCATGACATTCTCTTGAACATCAGCTAAGGTAGAGATCTGAGTAAAAAACCCTGTGAAAACACACAACTTCAGGTTATGAACCAGCCAGAACAAATTAAGGAAGATTATAACAAGGAGTGCAATGTATTTTATCGCTGTCATGTTTTCTGCTTGTGTATTTCCAAAGGAAAAATGCATAAAAAAAATTTTAAATTTTTTTGTAAGATGCAGCCTCCCACAGTAATAACTGGTGAAAACAGAAGCCTGTAAAACCTTTGGCCAGTCTTGAAGGACTGTGTTCCCAATATTGCTATGAACCACTGCGCTGCCTGTCCTGAACTCTTTATTTCCAGAAAACATTTGTTGTTTAATGGCAAAGAAGTTTGGGTTGTTTGGTTTTGTTTTGTTTTTGTTTTTTTTTTTTAATGGTGCATACTTTAAAAGTTAGAACTGGAATTAACTTTGCTGAACAGTGTATCATCCAGTTTGTCCAGTTTCAAGAAACTTTACAGACTGGAACTACAGTAACAGAACACTGGCTGCATATGCTTTAAAATGCTCAACCTTACAGAATGTGACTAAACTTCAGATAATAGCAATACATTATTTACAAATGGCAGGTCACAGAAAATTTAGACTACAACTAGAATTGCTTGGCTTAGTGATCACAGCTTTGTTAATCTTTTAAAACATCTCCTGCGACCTGAAAGCACTGAGAACAGCAGAGGCCACAGCTATTTGTGCTGTCATCACTTCCTTTTCAGTGCTTAGGTGTCAAGTATCTTTATACATCACAAACTTGGCATCTGGAGCCCACATCATGTAAAGGTGATGAAGGACGAACAAATTTCAAGGCTATCATTTCATCAGGCCTTATTTAAATGCATCACTTCCCCTTCATATACTTTCCTTTAATAAGAAAAGACCGATATGGAATTTTCAGGAAAGAGACCTTGCTACAGTTTTAGTCTTTTGACAAGATCACAACTTGTGTGGAGCTGGAATCTTAAGTTTCAGCAGAAAACATGGCAGCTGCAAAGAACTTTTGAGCTGCGTTTATTGTAGACAAGGCCAATTTTGGCAGGACTGCAAGGGTGCTCTGCAGTCTGAATGAATTTCTGATTCAATGCACCTGCCAACAATTCACACACTACAGAACTGAGGTTTCTTCATACACTTCATCTACGTATCAATTAAGATGCAGTGTAAGAACAGACTGTATAGCAGCAATCTGTGAAACGAAGTGAGTCATAACAGGAGCTTAATGCATATTTTCAACTTCTGAAAAAGCAGAGGTAATAGAGGGTTTTTTGCAAAACTCATGTGATGATACTACGATCACAAATATTCCTAGTATAGTATTTATACACACATATTATTCATATGGTTCAAATATTCAGTAATCTGCTTAAGGAATTTTATTTGGTATTTAATTTCTTTCTATTAAGTCCCATATTGTGTGAGGATGTTAAGTGACTACCACGTATACTATCGAGGTTTAAGTCTTGCTTCAAAACAGGGCTATTTTTTGTCGAAGGTTCTGAAAGCTTTTTCAGCCATACTGTAAAATTATTTTTGTAAGTTTAATTAGGAAACCTATACTGGAGAAAGTGGAATTATATGTACATGGTGAAAGAAAAATTGTAGTATAGTTTCATGAATTATTGGTTATAAAATGGGAAAAAAACAATATGCACATTATGCATTCTGAAATGCTGCTTGCTCCAATTTTGGGACTGCTGAGTCTCACAAGTACGGATTTCTCCCTCCTGTGAGTAATAACGAACATTTCACTAGCTGGTCCTTTTAATTTGGTGTAAATGTCAATACATAGTCAAAAGAAGCCAATATGACCTATTCACATAGAGAAACGCATAATTTCTGTTTCTAGATAAATATAAATAATTATATTGTACATTCTATTGTTTCATCTATATTTTATATAATTATATAATAGTATATAAATACATAATTTATATATACATACATGTGTGTATGTATACATATATATATACATACACACTGTGGTTTATACTGCTTTTAATCAAGAATACAAAATACTTCAGAACTGTGCAGATCACCCATTTTACAGGTAATGAGCTACATTTTTCTAAAGCAGTTCGGGGTGCCTGGATTTTGGTACGTCTCATTACAGGAAGTTGTCCTCAAAGAGAAGACTTTCTCACTGTTTTGTTTCAGTGTTTTCTAGGCGATCTTACATCACTACTCCAATACTATTTGCTGTGCTGAGCTTATGTACTTTTCATTGCATGATATGCCAGTACTTGCAACTTCTTCTACGAAAGTGTGCAAAATTACAATCAAAGCAGAGATCTGCTTTCACTGAGAAATGTACAGTGAACAACAGGACAACATCTGCACCTAAACAGTTAATATATATGTAAAAGCATACAAAATAATGCATGAAAAGTCAGAGGAGATTAACTACTTGAAAAAAATTGTACTGTATTTAAGGTGATGGAAAGGTCTTTTTTTAATGAAGCAGTATTTTCTTACCCACACAGGTTGAAATCACAATCAGTTAACACTTTTTAATGTCATACTTCATTAAAATCAACACTCTAAAGACTCACTTAAGAAGCTCCTGGATGTCTACGCCTGGAAAATTCTGTAATCACAGCCTACAAATTACCTTTGAGATAAAGAATATCTTGCTGTAAAATAAGCACGTGTTCTGATTGCCTCCTGAAATCCTTTTATATCAGTTTTTCAAGTGCAATGCTAGATTACTCAGGAAAAAAAAAAAAATAAACGAAACAGAAGCAGAAAACAGATCTCAGCCTGAAACGCTTCAGTGTTGTGCCATGCAGGTTATACCTGTTACAAAACACTGATAATGCTGAACGCTATTTTCTTTTCTTCTTCTCCTTCGTTTAGAAGGGATCCATCTGGGTCAGGTACAGCCAACACGAGCAGAGACACCTACTTAAGCACTTTTGGCAACTATTCTTCATATGGATGCGTATAACGTGAGGTATTTCTCTTTGTAATATTGCTGAGAACACATGCTGTCCTATCACAACTCACACAGAACTCTCCAGGCAGCACGTGACAAAGTATTTATTTCTTCTTGTAGGACTTGCAGACCGTAGCTACAAACTGCACAATAGGAAATCAGGCTAAAAACTGTTTTCTCTGAGACGAAAAGAGATACTGAATAAATCTGAATCAATTTCGTATAAATTTAGCAAAGAAAGAAAGGTTTCAAAGGCAAGTGAGAATTTGTGACTACCCTGAGACTGCAAGAAGTGACATGGAGCTTCCTGTTCAGAAGCAGCCAGATGGCAGTTGCAGGCGAGCCACACAGTGCTCCTTGCCCAGCCAGTACGACAGCTAAAGAAGTCAGAGAGTAGAAGAAAAATAATTGGTGTAAAAAGACCCTATTTTTTTTTTAAATCATCTCTGTTTCACAGATTTATTCCTACAGGAGGCTGCAACAGATGAAACGTTGAAAGTACGTTAGAGACTTTATTCCTTCTAATCAGGTTGCTTCAAATAACTGAGTTGAGTGAAATGTAAAAATCGCTGCTAACGATAGGTAAAAGATGAGGCTTAGATGAAGATGGTGTCACAAGACACAACCATATGGGTTCTGTCGAGGGGTTTTTTTTCTACAATGTGATCTCAGGGGTTGGTTTAATTTGCAGTTTCTGGGAAGAGTTCCTTTCTCGCATTGAAGATTTTGTCCGTTTAATCTCCTGATAAGACAGTTTGTGCTTTTGTAGCTCACATTAGAAAAATCCATCATAATTTTACAGTTTCCATAACTCACGTAATATGAACTTCTGCAAATGTATGGTTCATCTATTTACATGGTTTCTACTAGAATTTCTTCTCCTTTAGTTTTAGCTTTCTTTATAACAAAGTGAAAGGAATTGCAAAAGCTACATGAATGATATTTCCCATATTTTTAATGCTTGCTCTAATATTTATTTTTCAGTCTTCTCATATAGGGAAAACTCTATCAAAAGTTACTTTATTATAGCTAGGAACAGCATTAGGAACACTCTCTTAGCTCATTTTCACTGTATATTTAGACTTTTTGAGAATTTCTATGTTTGCAGCTATGTGTAACAAATGTCAAACCTCACAAGAATTAGCTTCCTACACTGCTAAATTTATCTCTCTTATCCAGAGATCAGAGGTGCCCCCCATGGATTCAAAACCCTCACTTTTCCTATACCAAGGCTTAATCATCAGCTAAAGACGTGTTCTGAAGTTCCTGAGCCCAGCTGCTCAGACCACGGAAGCAATAGCAGCAAACTTGTGCTTAATTTTTTTTTTTTTTTTTTTAATTCTAACACCTGCTTCTCAGCTCCCTGGTGTGTGAATTATGGCACCTTAGAGCCCCTTACAGTCAACGCTACTTTCTCCTCCCCAGCAGGAAAAAATTCATGAAGGAAATGGGTAAGATTTGATAACGACAGGCATGAGATATGTATCATAATGTGGTTAAAGACACTTATGCTCTGCAAGCGAGGCCTGTCCGTATCACAGTCCTCGCAATGCTTCTGGGTGGCTGGTTTTCCTCTCACATATCCACCATTAGACTCATCACTTTCCAAAAGGCCTCCAATGCATTTTTACATGGAGTGCAGTACTTCTCGTTTTCTGGCCGCTGTGCCAAATAGGCGCAATATTCTTGCAACTAATAAAATAGCAGACTGAAAAAAATCCTCTTTGGGTAGGGAGTACAGAGGGAATTCATTGTTTCACTGCAGCTGTAAAGCTCCCGCAGGGAATACTCCCCCGTCCCCCCCACCTCGGAGGCCTCGCGAGCAGGTGAGCAGTGTCTGTAACTGGCTGCCTGCCACCCCCCAACAAGAGCCCAGCGTGCAAGGTGCTGGGGTCATGCTAATAATGGGAATGGAGATGACTGGGGCTTCCTGTACGCAGCGCTCCTCAGCTAATACAATAGTCTATAAACTGCTACAGCTGGGGCACGGTTTGCCGCGAGGCTGATCTGTCCTCTGCTGGCACTTAGAGCTGCGATCAGACCTCTGATACACAAAGCGTTTTTCTCTGTGTTGCTGTCTCAGCCCCTGCTCTACCCTGATGAATTCTCTCCTTTGTCCACTTTGCGATATGCCAACCTCAGTGATGAGCTATTATTTAAATGAAAAAAAAATAACAAACAAGCAGAACCTGTCAAATCACTCATGTAAAAGAGAATTCTACTGTTAAAAAAAAAGGTTTAATCCTGCCTGTTTTGTTAGTAATGCATTAATTCCCATCTTTATTTTTACAGCCTTCTGCTGGAAGTGACGGCTGAGGGAAACGTTGTGCCTGCTTGCTGTAAAATCTGGCATGTATGCGCTAAGCGCTGTGAAACTTCTACCTTTGTTCGCTTCCGAATCTTAGTAAATCTTTATGCTTTTCCTTTATGTGCACTTGCTTATGACACAGAAGTGTAAATCACTGCAAATTTCACAAACCGCTCTAAAGGGACTTTGGGATTCTTGAACGTTTTAATGTATTTTAAATGGTTTGGTGTTTTGCTTCATTAAGCCAACTCCCTCTAGATACGTCCTACTTATATAGAAAAATGTTACAGAAAAACACGCTTGAGGTTTTTCAAGGTTTCAACATCAGTGTCTAGAAGCTAAAGAAGTTTTGCAAGGTGGTGGGACTTTCCCATGGGACCCATTCTGAAGGGAAGGGCTGCTGTCCATAGTCCAGTCAGCTGGAAACCCTGCAAACAGCCTTCGTCTACGTTGTGCTTCCAAGGGGAAAATCACTGCAAGGAAAATTGATTTTAGGGTCATTGACCCTCAGTGACAACACCACACTTTGGCCCACCCAAGCAAGTAGTAAACTGCAGTTCCAGCCGTTTAACCAACCTTCAGACCAGCTTTACTACAGTCCTCGGGTGGCTGTGGTCCTTCATTTCACTAAAATAAAACGGACAAGCCGTATCTGAAAACTGTAAGGAAAATACCTAAATCCATATTGTCTGACATAATGACTTACGCTGCTTCCAATTGTGATTTTCAAAACTAGAAAAAAAGTATTTAATTACAGGTAGAATATTTCTGCGTTGTGAGCTAGCAGAGAGCAGGTATTGTAACCATTAAAGTGAGAGAAAAAAAAATCTAGAAGAAACGGTCATTAAGCTGTTTGGTTGATTCATGTGAGTAAGATTCTGACTCAAAGCAGCATGGCTCTGAAAAGAACAAAGTAGTTCTGAAGAATGACAAAGGTGACCACTTTTCCCCCTCTGGGAATAAGGAAGACGTGGACCAGATGATCTCCTAAAGCGTTCTGTATTGCCTGGTCCTAATTTCTGAGTTGCTGTACTTAGATCTTTATGAATCTGTAGAGCTGGGCTAAAAAGCTAAAAGATTTTGTTGATTAAATTGTCTTCAAAAAAGATGCTTCAAAGGGTTTTTATACTATTATTTAAACTAAATTATGGTGTAATATTAGCTGATTAAGACAAGACTTCAAACTGAGTAATTTCCATCAGCTGGACATAACAGTAGTTAAAGAAATAATGACTAAATGGATAGCACCTGATGCAATTCATCATAATGTAATGTGGCACCACAGGGAAAAAAAAGAATACTTTTTTTTTCCAAGAGGAATGGAAAAGAAAAACCTGAAGATTAATTAGGGGCTTTGGTTTTTTTTCTGAATCATTCTTACTTCTATTAGTCAATCCTTTTATTGTAGCATCTCAGCATCTTACATGTTTCAATGCTCTTTCCTTAAAGGCTATAAAAAGATTTTTTCAATTACACCATCAGTTCCTCAAGGGACAGGATGTCTGGTGTTTTACATATCGTGCCTAGCTCAACAGGACTTGTACCCAGTGTTCTTAGGAACCAAACTAACTCTGAGTAATAACAGCTATAAGAGAAGAAATGCCTTGAAACTAATGTTTTTTCTCTGAACAAGAATTTAAGATCATATAGTTTAAAAGCTTCATAAATATTTTATGGAAAAAAAATACATTTCAAAATGGTTTTTTTTGTTGTTGTTTTTTAACTTGCATGCTACAAGATAAAACATTCTTTTCCTTGCCTGGATAAGGGCAACCCCTGCTCTCTGATTAGCTGTCAGTGACACCATACCTGAGGAAGGGTCAGATATGCAGGAAGGCACCATAATAGAGAGGGATTTTAGAGTTGAAGGTAAACTAACCTTTGTTAGCACAGGCCATCCACTTCAGGTTATCAGCAAAAGCAGCTTCTCTTCCAATCAGATAAGTAAAAATACGAACCTGAAAGTACAATGCAGAAGATCAAGTCAATTAATACTGCATTTAAAATTTATACAGTGGAACTTCAGGTACAGAGGTGTCATTCATATGGATAGACCCTTTTAAAGAAAATATTACTGGGTAAACAGCACAGTAGGTTAAAAAAAAAATCTCTGCCAGTGATGTCTTCATGACAAAATGTGCTTTTGTTCTGAATGGATGATCTCTTTGGATGTTTTTAATATCTGACATTTAACTAAAGTTATGGTTAAATGGTTAAAGAGTAAGTGAGAATAAAGTCATTAGGGTACAATGCAAACCTGCACATTTCAGACAAGTCTGTTCTGCACTTATGAATTCAGGAAATTGCTGTTGTGTGGAGGAAGAGGCACTTGATTAACAAATACTGCTGTAGATAAGGGATCTGAAACAGCAGGCAAGCAAACTCCCCTCAGTTTTCAAGGTTTGTAGGACACAGTATGCTCCTCATCCTTGAAACAGGTACCCAGAGGTGGCACTTGTGCTATGAAGTGAAAAATAGCATTTCCCAGACAAATATCTGTGCAAAAAGCTGGTTAGCTGGTCTATGCATGTGCATGCGCACAGACAGACACAGAGACGTTTGTCCAGAAATCCTAGAAAACTGCCTTTTTCCTTGAAATTCTGTCCAGATAAAATTTCTTGGCAGAGAAGGGCATACTTTGAAAATAACGGGTACAGGGTAGGCCTTGAAGGATGTTAAATGACAACATTTATCTGGCTCGAACTCCACAGTTCCACGTTATAATTCTTAATCCAAAACTGGGGTTTTGAGCAGCTTCATACAGCTGACACTTAGAAAACAAAGGAAAACTTCCAGTGAAATATTTCTCTTTACTGTATCATTTTCTTGACTTTTTCATATCAAACCGAGATAGGTTCAGGGTTGTGCTGTTTCACAAGCCATGAAAACAGCTGCAGATTTGTCCTCATACTAGATGGCATTTTCTACCTCAGACCTTCTGCTCTCAACCTTATTCTATACATGGAAAACTATAGCCAAGATAATTGAGTGGGTTTTACCTAGATAAACAGGGATTTGGAAAGGAGCATGTTGTCCAGAGCTTCCTCTGCCTCACTAATACAAGTCTGCACAGCACATGCAGCCCTTCTGTTCAGGTTGGGTCTGTAACCACCCATGTGTGTGTGCTGAGCAAAGGAATCACTGTCCTGGGTCCCAGCCTATTCCAACTAGAAATTTCACACAGTTCACTGATCTTCTGGAAATTCACTATTTCAGGACTGGAAATTGACAATTTGTAGCTTCAAACATGGTGCTATCACTACGTATGAGAATGAAAAAAAATATGGAGTCCATATTGGAACACTAAAAATTGTAACTAAACCCCACATCAGATCCTTTTATCTTTTTATCAGTATACTTCACAGAATCGTTATCCAAACTTTTTAACAGAAACTCTGTTATCATCATCAAGGAGCTGTATGCAACAAAACTCTGCTCCAGAACATTTTATTCAATAGCTAATTGAGTCTCACATTCATCAAATAGACATGCTTAAATTACACAGAAAGATGTCATTACGTAAGAAGTTTATGAAGCTCCCAAATTTAATTTGCAATTAAAAGATAAAAAAAAGAAATTTCTCAGTTTTTTCTATTAGCACTTTTTCCTCACTCACAGTGAGACAAAATAAATTTGTAGAATATACCAACTTTATATTAAGTTCCCATACTTATTTTTCATAGAAGAGGTTTTAAAACATCTTTTTGAAAGTTTACTGTCTGAGACTGCATTTCCTCACTGCCCTTGTGTCCATTTTCTTAACAGCCAGATCCTGTTTCTAGGCATAACGTTTTGTGTTATTATCATGCCTAGAGACCAGATTTCAATCACAAAACTTTTCTCAGTCTTTCAAACACAAAATGTACGTACAACTCAATCACTATTTGTATCATGTAAAAAGTATACACCCTGATTGCATACTGTTGTTAATCAGTTTGAATCAAACAGCATGCATAATCCTACTCTGAGACTCTAAAGAACACAGCATTAAACAATGGTACTTTTATGCTTTGTTGATGGCTGTGAAAAGCATTAATAAAAAAAATATTCTCTAAACACACGTGAAAAGGCACAGTGAGAGTTACACCCTCAAAATACAGCAAAAATCACTGTCACCGTTTATCTTCCTGAAAATGATGCTTGAATACAGCCTATGATGAGACGGAGTACATCCAAGAGATTTCTACTTAATGATCTGCTTTAATCCATAAAGAATCAAACTACGCTGTGTTCCTAATAAAACGAGACCAGCCTTATCTAAAAGGATGAGCAGTAAGCATGATAATGGGTGCAGGCAGCCAACTAACTGCATTAAACCTACAAAACTTTCAAAAAATTGGTATCATAGATCATAATGAGGAATAGGTTGTCTCTGTGGTACTGTTGCAAGGATTTTAATGATTTGTCTCCGAGTACATTTTATACATATAGTTTACCTGGTATATGCAGTTTTGCTAGAAAAATACTTAAAGCATCATAAAAAATACTGCTAATTGTTGGGCATTAATTGAAAAAATAAAAATAAAAGCTATAAAGTACAGAGCTAGCCCTGAAAATGAGTGATTATGTGCTGTTTTCCTAATCCCAAGGAGTTGTGCATTTTTTCTTTAAGTACTTTTCACTATGCACGTTATATAAATGATGTTTACCAGTCAACACGAAGTATACAACTTTTTATAAAATTAAATAAGGTAAACTCTAATTTCAAAATATTCTCTCTATAGTGCTTATTACATAATAGAATGACTTATTCATAGGAGCTTCATAAGAACATAATGCAGTTGCATTATTTTTCACTAAGATCTCTTCCCGTGATTTGATATATTAAAGTTTTTCTTTTACATTGATCTTAAAGATACAGTAGTAGGTATTATGAATACTGTTTAATACTCCATTCAGAATAGTGAGAAAGACCCTCAAAAACAGCTGCAATGGCAAACAATATGGATTATAGCTCTACTTCTAAAAGTTTTATTTGATCAGTTCATTGAACCCAGCAGTGTAAACTTAATTTGTGGTGAGTTTGCAGTGGGAAATACTCATAAGTGCCTATCCATTCCCTCCAGAAGTAATTTTACAAAAGAAATGCTTGCCATATTTTCTGCTTTCGGAGATCGCAGCAATGACTTGGGTAATAAATGATTAAAATTGAAACCTGCCTGAATAAGTCTACATTTTAAACACCATTTTTCAAAACAAAAGGATCTACATTTCTTTTATACTAGTTTTACTCTTCCAGATAGATATTTTATGTAATGGTTCTAGATGTGCTGGTACCACTGTGGTATAATACCAATAAACAGGGACAAAGTTACTGTGAGCATATACCTGTTTTCTGCATCCGTGTGAAAATATAACCATGGCAATATTAGAGAGGCACGACATTCATTTCGCAGGGTAAGTTCAAATTACTCAACTCCTGCACATGGACAAGACCTGTGCAGTGATGGGCTACGTATGCTGCAAACCAGGACACGCTGCATCGTATTTACCACTGAACCTCTCATTTTAAATTGACTAGACATCACGGATCAATTTAATATCCATCCATATTTCCAGATACTGTGTAAGATAAATGTTGTTCGATAGTTACCACCATTCTGTGACTTATATTGGACGTTAAAGAAAATAACATAATAAAAACTGAGCTTTCATAAGCATATGCACTATATACATATATGTACACTGATAAACCTGATACAATATTTGATGTTAGGACTCTAAGAATTCTTTTCAATCCATATGAAGAGAACAGTTTAGTTGGGGCAGACTGAATACATTCAAAGAGGCTACAGGCCAGTCCCAGAAGATCCAGTAACAACATTTACATAGTCTACATATGCTCTGCCTAACTGAGCATAAGCCAAATGAGAAAAACACCTTTCGAGATCCAAGCACTGTAACTGAATCAAGAGACCATTTTCGCCTGAGAAGGAATCTGCATCAGAGGGTGTAAGTACCTCCCTGGCAAGAAACGAATGACAGAAGGAGAGCCCTTCAGTTCCGGATAATTTTGAAAGCTGTATGAGATATTTGAGAGAGATACTTGAATCAAAATATTTTCCATGTCTGACCTGTAAAGTATGATATCAACTATATGAAGGCTTAATAAGAACTGTTAGCTGTAGAGAAAGGAAATATTCTCAGGCAGAAGCACTACTTTTGAATTGTTACATCCTATCTACAAAACTGAAAATTGTAGATGTTGTCAGATTCACTGAATGGAAAGCACAGCTTAATCCAAGAGCAAGAACTTTAATCTTTAGAACTAAATTTGCTATTCCTGCACAGTATGTAGCTCCTACAGATGTGCCACAGACTACTATTTTTTAAGCCAATGTTTACAGAAAATGGAGCGAGAGCTCTGCAGTGAGATTACAGAAATTGAAAGGACAGTGGAACTAGAATCTTGAATAGAGCTTGTGACTTTCTTACTTCATATTTTTCTAATGCGGGTGTTGAGTGACAAAGAATACCATTTGAGATTGATGTATTTTAATTATCTTTAAAATAGCAGCTGTAGGAACCTCCCAAATATTACCTTGTTTTTATGTCTCATTCCTGACCTAGAAGGATCACCCTGGGCAAAGAACACGCCATTCAGTTACTATTCTTACTGCAGGGTTGCTGCATAGGTTCAAATGATTCTGAACTGTAGAATCATCTTGATATTAAGCAACAGACCAATTTCAACAGTGCATTTTATGACAGCCAGCTTCTATGTGCAAGACAGTGGACTCTGGTCCAAACCACTAGTCCATAGTGAGCTAGTGCGAAGCAGCACAACACGTCAACAGCTGTCACAAATTGTGTGACAAACTGTAACTACTGTCATGTACACAGCAGAATTAAATCACATTAAGGCATTGAACCACCAAGCTCCGTAGTTCAGAAAAACCTGAACACAAGTGAAATACTTATATCAACAGTAGATACTTAACTGCATATATTACCATTACTTTTAACTTGCTTTCTCTGGTTTTCCAGTCTCTGTTTTACACCCTTGTTGCCTTACCTAGGCAGAGATCATGGTTGAATTACACATGTGTTTTGCCCTCTGTTCTTTGTTGCATTCTCTCAAATTTTGAAAAAAATAGAGTACTGTTAATAAGTTTCTTGATTTTACAGCTAGTGAATATTCTGAAGTTTGAACGTTTAAACTCTGGACAGGCAGTTTATATAAAATCTCAGAGATGCATACACTCAACCATTAGCAAGGAAACCTAAGAATGATGATTTAACTGACAGCTATTTCAGTGCTAACCACTTCATCTGAAATATCCACTTAACAGCTTCATCCATTATGCATGGACTAATCTGCAGTCCCTGAACTGTCCTCACCTCTGAAATGATGTTTAACTAGCAGCATAGCAAAGAGAATAGGGACCTTCTTCCATCTATGTTAAGCAAGACAAGTCAATCTGCAAGATTCTACACACTGGAACTGTGAAGTTATATCTTCATGCCAAACAGCTGGTAAAATAGTATTTCCAGAACCTTAAAATACAGTGTGGGAGGGGAAATGGGACTTCTCTTACAGCTGACAGTGCAGACCTCTGTTTGCAGCTGCAAACTATTTCATGGACACCTTCAGCAAAATAGTCTTTCCTTTCTGGCTCAGCAAGAAATAAAAATAGTCCTGTGGTGAGAGCGATGGAATTTAAGTTGTAAGTGGGATATAGGGGTGAAATTCAAGTTCCCATAGTTATAAGCTGCTGTGGTCCCGGAATGCCCCAGCTAGTCTCTGCATAGATGAGCAAATGGACTGATCGGGAACAATGGATCAATGTAAGACTGTGATTGCCTGAGCTCTTAAGTAGCCTCATCACAAAGAATTGGCTTAATCGTTACAGGAGCTCTCAAGATGGGAAACTGGGACAGTCTTGGAGGTTTTCCCAGGCAACTCATGCTATGGCTAAACCACTTGATAAGCACTATTTGTGTGCTTCAAAGTGTTAATTAGCTACTTGATCGGAGAATCTGGCCATCCCAGAGACTTATTCAGGCAATTCCTGCTGTAGAACTGGCCAAACTGTATAGAGAAAAGATATGCATTATATCATAGTAAAAAGTCTGAGGAATAGTCACATAGGAGAGTCTTTTGAACATACTTAAGATAGGTAGGAAGTGTTTTGTCTATAACTTATGATAATAAATAGCAGTGTGTTGGAGTAGTGATACACAACCACAGTCCAGCTTGTAGAACAAGCAGTTCAGAGCATCTCACCCAATACAGCTCAAGACACTGTGGCGAGGGCCTTTATCATCTAGACAGCATGTGACCATCCTGTTCAAGATGCTTGATTCCAGACTCAAGTATTTCCTTATCCAAATACAGCTCTCCCGCCCCCAACATTCTGCTCTTTGCAACAGTCTCAGTGGTGCCCTTCAATTTTCATTTGATCAACAGCTAAGAAAATGACAGTAGAAGCAGATGAGACCAGAGTGGTCTAGATTTGATTTACATGCTGTAACTCAAGACTCACAAAAGCAATCCTCTAATTGCCTGAATTTTGTGAACCTAGTAATGAAAAAGGCTGTCATTTATTTAGGTCTCTTGCACTTCTCAACAGAACTTTTCAAAAAGAAAAATCATGGGTCTCCCTTAACATGTTTTAGCCTGTGCTGCCTACTGTCATCTGAAAAGTGAAGATGGGCATCCAGTGAAAGGATGACTCAATTTTAGTATTAACGTTTCTTTTCCTGCTCTGCCTAAATTTATTCATGTGTATCTAAAAGGCCCTGAACATTTACACAGGTTAATATGTAAAAAAAGAGAAGTGTTTATCTTTGATTAAAAGCAGAGCAGAATTATTAATAATTTTCATTAAGCGCTGGTGCCACTCCTCTAAATACAACCCAGAGTGATATTCTCCAAGTCTGTTGCTGACAAAAGGCAAACTTCTTGTTCACTCTCTTTGAATATGACTAAGAGAATACATGGGAAGAACACAGAGAAACTTAAGGTGGAAAGAAAAATGTTCATTTTAAAATTCTTACATGCGTCCCTTCCAGGCAGATCCATTTTCCTATTCAGAAAAATGGCATTAGGGAGGTTCTCCTCTCTTGGAAAGTCTACCAAGAAGTAAAATGGGGAAAAAACCTCAAAACTTTAACAACAACTAAAAAACTTTAACTTTACAAGCCGTAGTTTTTGGTGGCAGAACTGACAATTACCTCACATTCTAACTTGCCAGGGTTAACTTCTGATTCTACTCTTGGGCTGCTTCTGGTTTATGTTGTAAATTACTTCTCTCTTCAAACCAGCTTCTATTTCTGTTGATTATGAATTTTTCATGCTCCATTTCTTCTTACCCTTTGTTAGAGTGAAAATGTCCTTAAAATTAGTTACCCAGGCTAAACATACAAACTCGTCATCCTTTAAGCCACAGTAACTGATTTTTCTTCCCTGAGGTCCTGTGTGTTTATAATTTTCTGATGTCTTTTTTAGGTTCAAACTCCAAAAGTAACTAACCTAATCTTACTTCCAAATCTATAAAAAGCTTGAAGTTTTATTTACACTTCCACTGATTCCTTCCCAACACTGTGCCTATTGCCACTTCAAGATCAGTCTTCAATATTACTCTTCCTACATAATCTCATCCTCCTATTCCTCCCTCTCCAGCATCCTTTTGTACAGCTCTATTTCAGAAGACATCAGTGGGAAAAGGAGAAATAAACACTGCTGTTGGCCCCTGTGTTAAGATGGCATTAAACCACCATGCTTCCCTGTGAGGAACAGTCTGGATGCAACCAGAAGGGGTTTTGAGAGTCATACCGGATCCATTAACCAAGATCAGAGTGATTCACGTTCAAAAAAATCCGAACAGGCCGCAGGTCTTTGCACAACTAACCTTGCCAAATTTGAAAAGGGGAAAATGTACATAAAATTCTACTGATGAGGGCTACAAAACCCTGTGAAACAATGTAAGATAGCACTACTACAATATGTTCTACTCTAGTACAGACCTCTACCCTAAAAGGTGTCAAAAGACTCAACTTACACTGCACTCAGTGCAAGGAAGATGTGAAACTGAAGCCCTTACCTCATGAAATTGAATCCTTAAACATTAAGTTACTCAGTAAAATGTTCACTGTTAATTTTTCTCCTGTAGTATTTGAAATACCTCGTTTGTAAAAGTTTGCTTTTATACATTTCCTCATGTTTTCTTCTTCATGCAATTGTATACTGTGCCCTGACAATTTTATAACAATGTTTTCTATTACAGTGATTCCGAAACACTGTACCCTACATACTGATGGAACAAGTTAACAGAAACAACTCCCAAATAATTAATAGGTCTGTTTAACTGGAAAACAAGATGTAAGCAAAAGTAGTAACAAAGAGAAACAATCTGTCTGGGGATCACCAGACAGCTAAGCCCTGCTTTCCCAAACATCCGCATCCCAAACAGCTTATTATATAGACCTACCTCAGAAAATACGTGCAGGAAAAAAGGAAATTGATGCTGCATTTAATCCCTTGTGGTCAGGAGACAGCATTACTATGTCACACTCACCCTTGAGGAGCATTTCTAGATCCACTCTCTAGGTCTAGTCACTTTTAGCAAGCTCAAACAAGCCACATTTTACATTAGACATCAAGTGAGCATATTTCTTCTAGCACTGAAAACGCGTTGACGTCTTTTGTTGACGTACAGAAAATTATAATGCAGCTCAACGTTTAAGAAGCATAATTTCCCACTGCAAAATTCACCCAATACATTAGGAATACTGTTAGCAGAGGAAGACGAGATTATGTATTTTACACCACGCAAGGGTGATGAAAAGGTGTCCAACACTATATTAGCACAAGGCTTATTGCTTCCCTAAAGGAGCTGGAAGGATGACATGGTTCTGGGAGAAACGAGACATCTCAGGCCTTTTACACAGGACACAAGTTCTAGCTGGTTTATACATCCTGAATTATTGGTCACTGGGCAAGATTGATTCCCTTGCAGGCAGATAAGCTTCAAATGACACATGAGCTTATCACTAAAGAATTATATGTAACCTATTTGCTCTGCCAAATCTTTGCTTTAAATAAACATTTTAGATTTGGCATTTAATAGCAAAACAAAGAAAAAACCACAAAAGAAGTCTAACAAGCATCTAATACTTTCTAGCTAATCTTTCCTGCTTAGTGTGCAGCATGTATTAATGATGTTAAATGAACAATCAATAATATACAAAAGTGCAATGCAACAGTATATATCTTGAGTGTATTAAACTCTTCTTAGTAGTTTAACAGTTAATTCACCAAATAAAACTTTCACACATTTTTAGAATTTTAAACATTTGGACAGAGTCCATGTCTAGAAAATATCTCAGAGAGTCCTTTTCAAAAAGTTATGATTGCTTAAAAAAAAAAACCACAACAAAGCAACCAAACAAAACAACAAAACCTGACTTGTTACCTTCATTGCAACTTTGACTTTCAGCACAAGCTATAACATTTCTCCCCTTTGATAAATTACTTTGAGTCTAATTAGTTGTGTAATAAGTATTTCAGATGTATCTATTAATATACAGCTTTATACAGCATATCCAAATATTGTATGTATACTACACACTTTCCTGAAGAACTGTTTTAGGAATATTTTACTGAGTTGTCAAAAATTGTATTCATTCTACTTTTTATATCCTTCCACTAGCAAAACCAGCTATGGTACAATGAATTCAACTATAAAGGGTATAGGAGGCGGGGAAAATTTTAACTCATGCCTTCATAACTTTCAAAAGCTACCTGGCACCACTTTTCTACCATAACAATGTTACTATTTCAAAGTACAACTACTTATTGGAGCTGGGAACAACTTCTCTCCTCTCATCTGAAAAATTAAAGAAATTTTTGTTGTTTCTGTCCTGCTATGCAAGATACCAGATCAGTCATTACAACCAATTAACAGCCAAGCCTAGACGAATTAGTGAAGGATAATTCAATTATCACCATTCTTCAAAATCCTGGTACATTTGTTGAAATATCGAACCGCTGTTTTCTTCCTTAAATGTAAAATAGCAGCCTAAACAAATTAATTTGTCTGAATATAGAAGAGGGGAAGGGGTTAGAGCAGAAACCATGACATAGCCAACTATCTCGGATCTAACCGAAGCTTCTGTGGAAAAAGCAGGCTCATACGCTGTCTGCTACTACGCTACTTAGCTTTCTTACATATCAACTAATATTTTTTTGCAAGAATCCATGAGAAAAGATCAAAATCAGACTAAAGGCTAAGTAACCAAATACTGCCAACATCTCCCCTTCTGTTATTCCACAGTTCCAGGATGTAGGGTAGAACAATGGTAACTCATTTGCAGTGTACTTCACTGTTCATGGCGCAGACACAGATTAGAGGATGACATAATGGATAAAGCACTGGCCTTCCACCCTCGGGATTTTGTCCAGCCTGCAGTCCTATCAGATAATGGGTTTGGCAATCTCCACTAGTCTCTTTTGGACACTAATCCCCACTACAGAATCTCTATAATTCATCATATAATTTAATACACCTGGCAACCTTACCACCAGTTCATTCTTTTGTTACGTAATGGCCCAAAGTGAAGTCAAGGGTGGTTAATGCTCTGACAACCAGTGATTATCTTCCATAACAGCTGATTTTGAGGGGATTATTGCAGTCATAAACCATTTTATAAAAATTGGCAACTGGGAAAGCAGTGTAACAGAATAAGGTGATATTTAGAAGTTTTATCACTGATTTTCTACCAATCTGTAATGGAGTTTCTAGCATCCAAAAAATGCTGGAGAGGAAACTTGAGATTAAAGGTAGAGATCATGAGCCAAGAATGTGAGACCTGAATAAGCTTATAGTCAGAAAAGTTTTACTATTTTGAGCTTACAGATGCTTTTTTGTCCCTTTTATTTTTTCATTTCCAAATAGTGTATTTCTTCTTTATTTTGTCTCAATTCTTAGTTTACCTCTTCTCTTTATCAGCAATCTTCCTTTTTCATCTTGAAGTATTTCACCACTGCTGTTACTCCAGTTTCAGATCAACAAATGAACAAGGGACTTGCTATCAGGAGCAATTGCTGATATAAATGATCTGCCATGAGTGAGCCTTCAGGCAAGACAAAGGGGAGCTATACTCAGATTATGGGATAAAAAAAACCCCTCAGCTCACTAGAACTGTGGGACTGGTTAGGAAGACGAGCAGTTGAAACTCCGGTCCAAACTACAATGGCATTAACACGCAGGTACCATGGTACTCATAGTCAAAACTAATGAAATAAGAATCAGTTCTACCAATTTTTAAAACGGTATTAAAAATTTCACCAGCTAAAATCTAACAATGTCATTGTTGTCTGAGCACTAGATTCTGTTACCAAAGGCAAAATTATTTAGTAGACATCAAACTGCAGAAGGATAAGTGAGAAAGACAGCAGACGCAAGGTCCTTCTGGGCTCTTTAGTAGGTGCACCCAGCTACATCTGTGCAATGCTACTTTACATAGTATAGGACAGTAGCATTAGTTGGATATTGTGTATTTAATCAACAAAATTGTTTCATAGAATACATTTCGTACAACAACAAAAATCAGTAAAGCAAAGCCAGAAATATTTGAGCCATAGCCACACATGTTCTGACCAAGAGGCATTACTGAAATGTCCAGTTCAACTAAACATGATGTTTCATGGAAGCTTTACACAACTGTGTTGCGGTGAGATTCTGTGTTTCATGGCTCAGAATATTGTCTACCTGTCTTATTTCACACAGACTTGACTTCAGCAAGCTTTCCTCCACTACAAGGAGAAGTAAATCCCTGTCTGCGCTTTGAACCAACCATTTTGTGTAAGAGTCAATGTGGTGCTGAGCTTAACTTTGCAAAGCCTGTTTGGTTCTGTACAACTGAATTTTATGTTAATTTGTATGCTAACTCCAATGGCAAAAGGTTCAAGTTTTAGAAATTCAACCAGCAACAGGAAGAGTGTTTATAATGTAGTACAGAAAACGGGAGTTGCAAAGAATTTGCAAGTTACAAACATAATAGAATAAAACTGAAGGCTTTATTTTCATAAACAGGAAAGGTTTGCAGATGGAACTTTCAGGTGACTGTACTAATTCACTGAAACAAAACAAAACAAAACAAAATCAGCCAAAGCAAAAACTGCAAATGCAGATACTGCTCTGATGGAACTCTGGTAGGAACCTGTGTTTATTGTTGGACTTCCTGTGAGTAGAAGCACTACCAGTTCTTTAACAAAATCTTTCTGAAAATGCTGAGTTAGTGCATAGAAAAATGAGTTTTTACAGAAAAACTGTCTGCCATGCTGGAAAACATTTAATCCTTCAGACACTGTACATATACACTATGAATTGGTTGAACCATAAAGCGTTACAGCGAGGACATTAGATATCATATTCCTTTATCTTGACATTTCAACCAACTGAAGGCAATTGCTGCTCAGTCTGTCATAGTATACCAGTACTAAAATTACTATGCAGCCTTTAAGTTTATCTTTGATTAAAAATTAAATTTCGTTGTACTATATCAGTTTTGTAGCCCTACAGCATCCATGTGTTATCACAGTTAAGTCAAACTAAATATTTAATACACTGTTCTAATTAGCTAAAAACTATTACCTGATTTAAGTCTGTAAATGAATGTGAAAGGACTCTGGAGGCCTAACGTTAACCTTCATCCACTCCAGTTATATGAGAGAAATTACAGGCTCTAATTAGACTCTTTAAACTGCAAAGAAATAGAATTTTCATAACCATCTTATTAAAAAACGAAGGCCCCCTTGGGACAGGGCAAATTGCTTCTACCCTGATCCGCTTATCCTTGTACAACACCATACAGAAGACTCATGTTGTCTGACTTACACAGCTCATATTTCTCCCAAATTAACGAGCACTCAAATTATTCCAGCTGCCCCCTTGGCACAGGGAAAAATTGAAAATCCATGGCTGCCAAGTGACGTGTATAACCCAGCTGCTAAATAAAATGTGCTTAAGGGGACACAGCTGTTGAGGTGCCTATTTACATTAAAATAAGTCCATGGATACAGAACAAATGCCTAAAGACAGCAAACAGGGTATAACACTTTGTTTAACCCTTTCATTAAACCAGGTCACCAAAATTGCAGCATCATTTATAGACTAGACATAAAAGCATGCCCTTTTCACTTTATGATTTATTTCTTCTCATTTGTCTAATCTTGGAAACTTTCTCATTTTCTTTTGCAGAACTAGTAAATTCAGAGGAATCACATTAAATGGTACAGTTCACATGTCAGAAAGGTCAACTGATTTTTCAAAACATGTCTATTTGGGAAAAATACAGAAAATATAACTCCATTCCCTGTTCTCCCAGCACGTGTGCAGTGTGACGATAGTCATTATCTTTGAGAGAGCAGAACTTACAAAAATACTTGTAGAAAATTCACACAGACTTGTAGAGTCAGACCAAAAGGAGACTATTATGTTTTTGTGCCTTAACTTACAGAGGTTGCCAACTCATTTCCATATGAGATTGAGGATGCCAAGTATTATCTTTAAAATGCTGAACAGTATAAGAACTGTTCTGTAAGAGTTAACAGCCTTCTAAACAAATTCATGATACTGTGATTCATAGACCACGTTTTAAAAATATTTTCTAGAGCATGATTGTAATTCAACTGACACGAAAATTGCCACGGCAGTTGCAGAGCTGTTGAAATAGAGGTCGATACAATGGTTGTTTACTAATCAGGAGTACTTGGCCAAAGGACACCCTAGATGTAGCACCAAAATCCACTTCTAAATTCTCACAGTGAAAAACATTTGCTTTGTTCAGTAAGTACTGAATGGTCCAAGCCATAAGGAAGTGTATATGCAAACTAACTCTAACAAGAAGAGTGCAAAAACCAGCAGATAAAGTAGAGAAGGTTCAAGTAGTCAATGGTTTATTTATTTTAGCCTTCATCAGAAAGTTTAACTTGAGTAGTCACTATAACATAAGTGTTATTAACTATGGGATTAGGAGCTGATGTCATGTTTGGAAAAGAATGGTAGATAAATAAGATGTGTTTAAATCTATGAGGCCTGATAACATTTCCCACAGAGTATTCAAGGAACTAACCAAATGAATCTTGAAACCATTAGTGAATAGTTTTGAAGATCTGTGGGCAGCAAAGTGTGTGCCAAGCACAAGAAAAGGGAAACATTTAAATAGTTTTAAATTTAATTTTCAAAACCAAGAAAAAGGAAAAAACCTGTAGAATTACTTCCTAGACTTTACATCACAAAGACAAGCAAAAGTGATTAAACAATTTACAAGCATATACAACATAATAACACAGAATGAAATAGCCAAAATCAATCTAAGAGCCATTCAGTCAAATCAATCTGATTTCCTTTTATGACATACTACATCGGAGGAGAAAGATACCTTGGTTAAATTTTGAAAGTATTTTTAGGAGAAGCGTGGCCATCCACACCAATCTAGGACTCACAGGCAGCATACCGTCCATGAGAGCTTCCAGTTGGGACTGACACAAACATGAGCCACAGCATGTTACCTGCTAAGTGATCTTGTCCACCTCTAAGAACTACTAACCTGATGAAGTCAGCATAAGGTGAATGCACTTTTCAGACAGCTGTGCTCTCAAAGTGTATTTATTATTGTCATATTAGGAAGATAATTTGGTGGAAGGGGGAATGCTCTGACCTGGGTCAAATTCTATTTAATAATTTTATTCAGGATTTAGATGACTAACACAAAGAACACTTTAAAAAGTGTCAAATGTTATGAAGCTGAAAGTTGTTCCAAGCACTTTTGAATTCTAGTTCTCTATTCCAAACAGTATCTTTGAGCAAGTCAGAAATGAACAGGACTAAATTCAGTTCAAAGAAATACATAACCAGGAGGGAAAGTTCCAGCACATTGACAAAAGATAAGGAGAATGTTAAGAGAGCACCAGAAAAAAACATCTAGATCTTAGAAAAACCACAAATTAATTGTGGATCACCAATCACAAATTATGGAAATAAAGGCAAATATCAAGGATTTGCACATGGCTGAAAGGAATGGCAATACATACTTGACATGAATGCAAGATAAAAGGAGGCAGCTATCGAGCTCTATATGTGAAAAAGAACAACGGAAAAAAGCTTTAGCTAGATTGTGTTCTTCTGTTGGTCCTGAGACTGTTAAAAAGTTTGTGATAAAGTAGGAACCCTGCATGTCCACAAGATTTTTTTCTTCTCATTAGCTATCTTAGCTAATTTTATAAGCATTGTAAATTAGAACGTCATCCAACAGTAAGACACATTTCACAAACCTACATACATTGTAACATAATGGTCACCCTAATTAATTAAACACAAAATACAACAACCAGGTTTGCTTCATCGTAACTGTTAATTCTTTACTGTCTACGTCCTGAACATGTCATTTAATGATGTTACCTGTGGCTGGCTCTAGGTACATGGTTACTGAGCTAGATATATATGTCTTCCCATTAACCCTTTTATAATGTTGACAAAACATTGGGAGTTTTTACCTGTCAGTTTGAATTCATTCACATCTCAACACTTGTTAAGTATCAACAACAGCACTCGAGGTGTTTGGAAAGAACTATTTTGACTATTTTAAACCTGGTACTAGAAAGAATGAAGAATGAGGAGCAGAACTTCTTTGGACATTAAGTATGAAAAACAGCTTAGGGAAATCCATCCTTTGAGTTCAGAACTGCAGAGAGCTCTTTTTTTTTTTAAACATGACTCTCAAGCTATGCTCTATGTTCTGTACTTAATTATAAAAACATGTTCTGTTTGCTCTCTCCATTTTCGCTGCTGGTTTTGCATTGTCCAAACCATATAAAAGTATGCAGTGATGTCACCATATGTATCACAGACAAGAAAAACAGATGAATACTCTATAAACACTCTTCACTCTTAGAAGATGTAGCCTAAACAAAAGGCTTCCTCCTCCTTTTAGGGGAACATGGGAAAAATGAGAACTTGGAAACAAAATTAGGACACTGAGCATCAGCATGCTTACATTTTACTTACATTTGACATCAAGAGATAC
This sequence comes from Coracias cyanogaster, assembly GCA_033124195.1. Classification (NCBI taxonomy): domain Eukaryota; kingdom Metazoa; phylum Chordata; class Aves; order Coraciiformes; family Coraciidae; genus Coracias; species Coracias cyanogaster. Next base: position 275,354 of record JAVSBS010007990.1, on the reverse strand, counting down.
AGGGAAGTTAAGTTAGTGGTGAAAAATGGGGAATTCCGAAGTTAAGAGAGAAAAATAATTAATTTTGCTGAAGGAGTTTTGACATTGAACAACTGATCTCTTAAAAAAAACTTCCTGATGTGCCCCAACGCTATATGCATTTTCCCTTGTAGCAACCTTTTTCAGACAATAATTGAATCTATTCAAGGAGCAGTTTTTCTCACTTTTTACTGTCTCTATCACTCTGCCAATTACAAGATCTAAAATCAGATCAGTAATTCAGAACTCTAGGATGTTTTTAACATGTAGAGATGTCTTAAATACCTAAAAAGCTCCTAAACCTTCTGTAATTTTTAAATACAGCTTCTTGATGCTGCCTTTGGGGCCTAAACACAAAGGAAAAGTAATATGATAATGGCCTGTGCAGAAAAAAATATTTTCAGAAAGTGACTGTCCCTTCAACATGTAAAAATACCCACTACACGAGTCATAATAAATCTGCTATGAGAGGGGATTTCATAAATCAGCTAGACTAAAAGCTTGAATTCAGGTCTGCATTTCAAAGAGAGATGAGATGTGGTACTCTCATGTGATAGCTTCCCTATATGGCAAATACATTGCAGGAAATGGCCTCCTCTTCACCAGAGTGCAGGAGGGAAGTAAAATATTACAATTCTCAGGAAACAGTGAATTGCCACGTATGCTAATATCACTTCTGCGTTGCAGGGTAACATTGGCTAATGACGGAGGAAATACTACTGAATTTCAAATAAGCTTTCAATACCAGAAATGAAAACCCAAGCAGAGCACAACTTGCTCAACTTCCTTAAGTGAATTTCAGCTGATCATTACAGATGAGCCAGAACAAACCACCTAAAATTCTATTGTCTCCAGGGAAATCAAGAGTGCCTTTTTGGAGAGACAGGGGGCTGTAGATCAAAAATTTGTCCCTAGGATCAATTATCTTGCATTATATGATAATATAATGCTTAGCATTTGGTATCATTGCAATCATATCAAAAGGACATAGTTTAGAAATAAAAAAGGGTATAAAGAGAAATTGAACAGAAGAAGAGAGTACTGGAGCAGGGAAGTAAAGACGAAAGACCACAGCAAATGCCCTCAGTGTCAAATGGAAGACAAGAGGAGCAAGAATGAAAGAAAGTTGGAAGGAAAGAAAGCATTAAGGAAGAAAATAGCTTACAGTAGAAGGAAGATAGCGCTTTTGAGAACTGCAAAGGGCAGAGTTTGCTCAGCAGACCAAAATGAGGAGTTTTCAGAAAACCAAGTTTAACAAACTAAGAAACTTCACTGTAAACTAGACATTGAGAGCTCTTACTAGCATGAAATAGAATAAACATCCTTAATGTAATGTCAGGTGACACAGAGAAAAAGTGCCCAACTGAGACACAAAGGGAATGTAATTATAGTAATAAATATAAGGAAATCAAGATATGAGCTTAACATTATCTCTTATCTAGTAAAGGAAATATATGGCTGCATGGAAGATGAGAGCAAGAAGAGAATAGAAAACAAAAACACAGAGAAGAGAAGAAAGCACACACACATACGTGGAAGTTCTCCCTGTAAAAAGTATGCCTCGGGAAATGGAAATCTAATGTGCAACAAATTAAGACAGATTTTATTCAACCTTTTAATGAAACAGCCAAAAGAGAGGAAAGGCTTGTTCAATCAAAAGTAGAAGTAGGTTAATTAAGTCAGAAAACATTTGACACATGGAATTAAATCCCTGCCCAGCTGAGCCTGAGGGCCCAGCAGTCCCACAGGCCCTGCGGCAGGGACAGCTGTCGCTGAGGGAGGGTACAGACCCCAGGACTGATCCTTCACTCTGATCGAGGGAGGGAAGAAACGCAGGCGGGTGCCAGAGGAAAAAGAATGGCCAGCTGGGGGCAATGAAACTCCAGGAATCTTGGCTGATGCCAGAAAGCAAGAAAATAAATGTAGCTCCACTGAAATTGCTTGCCTGTCTGTCCGTTATCCCCTTCCTATTCTTGTGTCCAACTCCACAGTTCCTCTGGGTTAGCCGCTGCCTTTCCCTCCACAGGAAAAGCATTTGGTGTCTGTACTATTTCCTCTCACTAACACGCACAGCATTTAAGGACTGCTGTATTTAAACACTGATTTGAAAGAAAGATGTGTGTGAACTGAAACGCAGCATCTATTCCTGAATAAATCCATGCGTGGACCCTTAATGCAGAGTACAAACACTGATGTTCTTATCAGTTTAATCTGTTTGGAAGGTGCAAGGATATGAGTACCTGCATATGGAGTTCAAAAATAATAAAGTTCTCAATAAGCATTTTCCAATATTGCCATGCATAGGCTATAATATAAGGTTCTCCCTGTGCCACATAGATATGAGATATACTTGTATAATCCCATATGTGTCCACTGGAAGGAAGATGACCTGGACAGAAAAGAATCTTTATTATTTAGCCTTTTCCTTCGTAACATTTAATCTGACATCAGCCATATTGCTGGAGCACACAATGATGCTACTATTAGGAGTTCCTGAAATTAGTATTTGGTTTCCCAGATTTTTCTAGAAAATTCATTTTACTCAAAGTAAAAGTTTTACTTGAATATTATCCACTTTAATAAAGCTTTGTATTTCTTTAAACTACATACAAGAGCTCCACCATGCTGAAATCCAACAAATGAGATGCAGCTACAGTGTTATTCTGAATCATAACACGTATACAGCTAACTCTAGTTCAGAAACCCTACAGAAGAATAAATACAACTTTCAAATAGCAGTGCATTTATTTGAAGCAAATAACAAGCAGACACTATAATCCCTTGGTTTATAGCTGTCAACTTTGACACTTCAGATTTCATTCTCAGATCAACCCAATGGCCCTAAAGATGCAGTTTAGAACAGACATGAACCACCCTCCCTATTCAAGCAACACCTACTGCAAATACAGCCCACACATCAATCTGCAAGCACATTCCATAACCTTTTTTCCTGGAAAGCTATTTATGGTCTTTTACTCCCAAATGCCTTCTCCTACAGCATTCCTGTTCCTACCTCTGAACTTCATCTTGCAATGATATTTGCTGTATCTTTTATTAATTGGCAGACATTTTCTTAAGCTATGTTCTTAGAAGTATGTAATTTCCCATAATAGCATACTTCCTTAGGTAACCTTTTTCTAAAAGCAGAGTGATAAATTGTACCAGGTTTTTATTTCAGAGCCTCACTAGAAGTAGTTATTATATATAAATGTAAAACAATTCAATGTATTCCTTAGACGAAGACGTATGGAATAATCAGAAAATTTTAGTACTTCAGATGTGGGGAGCTGCACATGGACTTCTAAAGTGCTCTTTCTTTTATTTGTTCTCACTTATTGTGTATATGGAGCCATTAGTCTCAGTCAGCTGTCTCAGCCTCTTCTTACCCAGCCAGTGCTATTGATTATCTGGGCCACTGTCAGAGAGAGATTAGGATAAGGCTGACAGCTAGCTGGCTGATGTTGAATCAGGAGAAAACTCAACTGATGCCAGTATACTAGAAGGAAGAAGTCAGCTTACATACTGAAAAGGATATCTTTCCTTTTTAAGCAGCATGTATTCCTACCATTTGTGATGCACATTACTGACACAGGAGCTGCACCAGATCCCCCAGCTGCTCTGGAACCAGCAGCTGAGCCCAATAAAGCTTTCTGGATGGCACATAGCCAGGGAATTGCAAATATTTATTTCAGATGTCATCCTTTCTATGATCACTCTTTTTCTCAAACCAGGTTATAGCAACATATTCCACACAGAAATGTATCTTAAGTCAATTCAGACATACAGGGCAATACAGAATATAATTTCTACGTTAACTTCAAGATGAAGGTTGAATCCGTGAATCCCAAATAATTTGAACAATATCTATTTGAGAGTTTCGTCTGTATTGTGAAGTATTGAAGGTGCTTTGTCCTTAATTTTAAAAAAGGGCAGCATTAGAGCTTTTTCCATTTGAAAATTTATTTAGAAATAGGTTCCACCATCTGCCTGAGATTGTCCAGAATCAATGACCTTCAAAAAAACATAATACAAGAGCCATCTTTTTACAGAGACTTGGAGCAAAGTACCTCAACAAACACACATACACAGGAGAAGAATTTGTTGTTCTGCTTGTAACTTAATACTGTTTTAGCCATTTTATGCAAGGACGCCTAAGGCATTTTATTATTACCTATATAATGAAAAAGTAATAACAAATTTATAGAAAGCTCAATAATTGGATAGGTGAATTCATTAATATTTTGCCTCAGGAGATACTGGTTGAACTTTTACATCACTCAGGAAACTGACTGTAGCTGCCACCCAGACAATAAAGAATAATGCAGGGGCCTGGGATTCAAAGACCTGAAATCTGCTTCTTTCTCAGTTAGTAACACACAGAAAGTATCTTTACATGGCTGCCTAGCATCCTACTTGCAGTCTGACTGCTGTAATTCAAGAGCAAATTTTCCAGTTCCAGTTCCGGACTGTCTCTTCATTATGCATACACATCATTACTAACACAACAGTAAAAACAGAAACATGAAAAACAGAATTTGTTTGCATCTACTGAGAATGTTTGGGGCATTGGAGCAGCATGTTAATATCAAAAGGAATATACACCAATCTGACATTACAAGAGAGATGTGACAACAAATAGCGGATGTTATTTCTGGCTTATCCCATGCTATCGTTGTTCCACCTTCATGCACACTTAATAAAACCAGAATAATACCTAATGAGATTTTAAAATAACATTTTTTTTAAAAAAATAAGATGCTAAAATTCTTTGTGGAACAATTAAAGAACACAATTTCACTTGAAAGGATTTAGGCAAATGACACCAGCCAACAAGAAAAGCACTTCAGAGTTTAAATTTTAGTCTGTGTCTAGATGCTGTTACAGAACTCAGTACTGACCAGGAGATCCACAAGTGAATTTGCTATACAGAAATTAAAATTCTTCTGTACTGTATTACTTTGCCAGCTATTTCAAGTAAGCATTCATGGATTCATGTTACTTACTGAAATTTGCTACAGTACCAATGATTTATCTGGTAAACTTTCTTCCCATTGAATTGAATAGGGTGACTCCAGACTTCAAGGTGTCTAATAAAGCAGAATTGATCTTACCATCTGGCTGTATGAATCTTTGGTATTTTATTTTCTGGAGTCTTAAAAATAAAATCCTTAATTCACTCTATTTTTCCCCATATTCTTGAGCCTTTCATTTCCTGAATCTCATCCTCTTTACAACTTTGCTTCTGTCCAATATACTCTGCGTAAACTATTACCTCTAATTTTACCAACAAAGGACTTTAAAATTACTGCACTCCTTGATTTGATCGCTGCTTTTATCAGGACAGACCATTTTCTTAATCTTTGTTTTTGCACTAGCTCTATCGCTTCATCTTGCTAAAGCATTTTTTTTCTCACCGAGGCAATTTTTCTTTGTTGGCATCCATGATATTTCTGTCAATGAGCACTCAGTAGGACTACTTGTCTGCTTAAGTACTTGCTGTGCTGACCTGGATGGTGCAATGGAGTACTTCACCAAAACAAGGTTTTAAATAGGAAAAAAAAAATTAAAAAATAAAAAAAAAAATCATCACACCAGTACACCTGGAACAGTCGCACTAGAAAACTGGGTAAATGTCCTAAGGTCTTTCAGAAATAAAATTCACCGTCAAATTTACAATTATCAAAAAAATGTTTTAGATTCCAAAAGATAGTCCAAAGTAGGGTTATCAAAAGTTAAACAATGCTGATAGTGCAAAGCAAATCAAGTAATTTTTCAAGTGTACATTTTCATGTCAAATTTTGCTTTCTCCCTTCTGGATCAAAAGCATCACTACTATTCCCAACAACTGACTTGTTCCATCTAGTGAACCATGCATTATTTCCATACTAAAACCATCCCCTGGTCAAAACTTTAACGTACCAACACGCTTTAATTTACTAGCTCCAAAGCCACTTTGCAAACAAAATGTGCAACAGCTGATTTTTATTCCAGGTTTTACTGTTGATAAAACTATCAAAACATGAGAATTGTTTATCTGCAAGGGCTACAGAAAATAATGGTAACTACTCTTGGTTTTCCCTTTGCCAGTGTCTTGTCTCCTTCTTTAAATAAGAAGCCTTTTGGTTTTGTTTAGGAGTTTGGGAATCAGAAAAGTACAATCATATTTCTAGTTAAGATCACAGTTCCACTGTGACATTTTGCCAAGATTTGTTATATTAAAAGGATTATAAATACATTTGAATAAATCAAAGTGTGTCTGATCTGAAACTGAAAGAAAACCTACATCACCACATCTCCTTACAGTCTATAATTAGCAGAGGAGAAGAATGAATTTTAAATAATCAACTCAAAAGCTACATAGCTGAAAAGAAGTGCATTGCTGAAATGTGGGAGAGTATGTTTCGACGTTGACTCCCCACTAAGAACTCCCTGAGTGGATAAAACTTCAGAATTTCTTGTGATTAAAATGCTTAGGTTGTGTCTTAACTTACAAACATGCATTTTAAAGCATCCTGTCCTAAAAGATCTGTCCCCTGTCCCAACAGCAGTCCCCACTTTCTTGCACACTTTGGCATGACCTGGGGATGCTAAGACTGTACCTTTCATGGTCCTCTCCTCAATCAACACATAAGCTATTATAAACATCTCAAAGTCCAGCCTGGCAGTTAGCCCAAATGTTCTAATCAAAGACATTTTGTTCAGCTTTATCCATTCAGTATCAGGGTGGGTTTTTTTGGTCATTTTTGTCTTTAGTAGCTGTAGACACCTCAGAATTAAATGGCTTACTAATATAAACTTTACAGCCAACTATTTATGAATTTCCATACTATATTAAAACTTGTATGAAAATCTTTGGCTACACTGAAACAGGCTGCGTACACCATTTCATTTATGACAGGACAGACCCTTCAGCTATTTCCCATTCAAGTGGGGTACAAAGCAGTTAAATAAAATGAACCTATGCAGTCAGAATTGAAAAAAAAAATGTGGAAATTTGGTGGGTTTATTCATCCTTCCATTTAAAAAAGCCAGGATATGCCAAAGCTCCAGGGGTCTGATCAGACTAGCTGTTGGCTTCAAAACAAGACAGACACTTGTGTGCAGTTCTGGGCTCCCCAGTTCAAGAGGGACAGGGAGCTACTGGAGAGAGTCCAGAGAAGGGCTACAAAAATCATAAGAGGAATGGAACATCTCCCTTATGAGGAGAGGCTGAGGGACTTGGGACTTTTTAGTCTGGAGAAGGGGATCTTATTAATGCATACGAATACTTGAGGGGTGGCTGTTGAGAAGATGGGGCCAGTCTTTTTTTGGTGGTGCTCAGTAACAGGACAAGAGGTAAAGGGGACAAGCTTCAATATAAGTTCCACTTAAACATGAGGAGGAACTTCTTTACTTTGAGGGTGGCAGAGCACTGGCCCAGGCTGCCCAGAGAGGTTGTGGAGGCTTCTTCCCTGGAGACTTTCAAAATCCATCTGGACATGTTCCTGTGTGACTGCTCTAGGCGATCCTGCTCTGGCAGGGGGGTTGGACTCGACAATTTCCAGAGGTCCCTTCCAACCCCTAACATTCTATGATTCTACAGAATTCAGCAGATCTCGGTTTCGAGCTATACTCTTCAACGCCTCTTGTTTCTTCAAATCTACTGTGTTTTAAGCATAGCGCAGATTTCATGCATATGGTGTTTGCAAACAGATTCACATGTGAAAATCTAGGCTACAACAGACACCTGGGTCAAGCCAGGGAGCAGAACACATACAAGAGAACAGTGTTAAATTTTTAATGAGAAATGTTCCTCAAAAACTAACTCTTCTGGCAACTTTTACTTGAATTTACAATGCAGGTGAGAGTAACAATGAATCACAAGGGAACTTTAATGAGAATTCTTTCTAAAAATCTACAGGTTGTAGTTCCTGGCTCCTGAATAAAGCTTATGAAAGTAAGTAGATGAAGATCCACAGAATCTTCTGTAGGAAACACAGTATTAAAACAAAAAGGAAGTTGGGGAGCTTTCTGAAAGTAGAAACTAATTTTCTAGTTGATAACTACACATATATGTCATATAATTGTTACAAATAGTGACCAATAGCACTGCTTGCTTTGGAGACAGTAGAACAAGATCTTTATAACTGATGCCCCAAGGTCTTGCACGAATATGGACAAATACTTCATTTTATCTGGGATTTTTCCACTGCCTACCAATACACTACACAAAACCAAATTCACCACCCAGTCTCCGTATCTGGCCATCCAGAAAGTTTTTCTGGCACAGTCTGAGGCCACTGCATTACCACTTTTTGCAGCAAAAATTTGGGGTGCCCCCTGAACTTTTAATGCCAAATGGGTGTTTTCTAGCACTCACTGCCTGATTTGACAATTCTTGTCTGTCCTCATAGTCAGGTTGTGCAGATACCTTTTGGCAGACAAGGGTATGGGGTGCCTCATGGACACTAATACAGATAAGGTAGTAAAACCACAATACCAAATGAAGCCAGAATTATTTAGTACCACTATTGTCATAGCTACATGAAACATCACTTTAGTGATATGTACATATATATATATATACACTATATATACCCGCTACATACCTGTTTCTGGACCCTCTTTCTAAAAGCTAGACAGAAATATTACATGTTCTTTCTTCCAATAAGCGGTTATTCCTTAATGATTCCCAATGAAGAACGAGCAATGAAAGGACCTAAAGCTGGCCTCAGATATTCCATATGCTGGGCAGCTAGTGAAGCAGAAAAGAAGATCCTGCCTCAGTTTCTGATGCAATCCCCATCCTGAGGGGAAACCTCTGGAGACAGATCCCAGTGCCTTCATCCCATCATGAGGTCAAAGTGTTAGTGAGGCATGGGCTAATGAGAAATTCATGGTCTCCTAACACAGAGCTCTTTCTCCAAAAGGTTCATTAATGTCACAATATTATTGTTGAAAATTCATTTAATGTGGAAGACTCAAATGATTTCACCTATCACTACCCTCAAGTCATATGTGACTATGTGACCCTCAAGAATATGTGAGGCCAGATTTGATTTTTAGGCATCCTGAGCTCAAATAAAATTTCAACAGTTCATGAGGGCAGTAAGGTTATAAGGTGTCAGGTCTTTGGGAGATCTGCTCACAGAAGTGGCAAAGTCAAATACAAATATTCGGACAAGGTCACTAATTAATGTGCTTTTCACAGAATACTGTCAGAGAATAAAGCTAAGCACATAGTTAAGCCTTTTCAGGATCACAACTGCATCTTGACAAAACAGAAAGCAGTGTCAAAAGATAATAGAATTTAAAAGAAAGTTGAAACTACAGTGATTGTACTTGGTTTTGTATTTAATGTAGACCTCAGTGGTTGTTGTTAATCATGGGTAATTAATCAACAGTAATTGCATTTCTCTCCAAATTACTTGCTTATTAATTGACTTTGCAGTGGACATTAATACACAAATATTGGTTAATCTTCCACTGACTGCAGCAATGTTGTCACATATTTTAAGAGATACCTTCATCTCATTTTGGATTAGTGAACCATGATTTTTTAATAACATCCACTACAAAGAGATCTTAACTAACACATTTCTGAATAATGCCTTTAAAGGCAAATATATATGTATTTAATAACTACTTAAGTACAAGCAGTAACTAGTATAAAGAAAAATATTTAAAGACCAAATATGTAAAAGTCACACAAAAGAAAGAACCATCAATTATTTCTGCCTTTTTTTTTTTTGTAACTCTAGAGAAGAAAGATTTTCAAATCGATAAAAAGAATTTGAAGTCTGAGGAAAGACTTAGTACCTATCAGCATGAATCCAGCCCACAAACATAAAAAATGACCTGTCTAGAGCTTTTTTCACTACTCTGCAAATCCCCTATACTTCTTCCTCCCACATTCACAATGTGACAAAATATGACTTGTTCCATGGGTAGTATTTACCTGATGACCAATTTACAGATTAAAGAATTAGGAAAACCACTTTGTATCCAATCACATTATTTTTAGAAAAATCTCCTGCTAACTGTGGTTTTTATCATCACACAAATCTTCTGTAATTTAAGCTTTTAGACAAAGAGGCTCCTGTTCATTTATTTTAGGGAGCCACTAGAAAAATGCAGTTCTCCCTCCATCCCTTACGAACAAAATTCTTCCAGCCTCTCACCAATGACTGCTAAGCACTAATCCAGGCACTTCCTTCAGTCCTCTTACTCCTTCAAAGCACCAAATGTGTAATGTAAAGCTTGAGTTCCACATTAGTAGCACAGAAAAATGTTTTAAATTATTATATGCTGTTTAGGTTATTTGCCTTTCCTCTGCCCTCTAAGTCTGCATTATTCTCATTCCTTTTCAAGGGAGCAATGATCCCTATCACTTTTTCATTTGTTGTGATAGCATCATTGCCATACACCATACATATACTTTCCAGATCACAGGCATTTTCAAAGGCTTTCTCCACCACAAAAGAAAAACTGTCCAATAGGGCAGCGGATGATAAAATCCCAATCTGGACGATATGCAGTTTTCTAAATGATGACAGAAAAACAGAAGCTGGAAATTATATGGTGCAATATCACAGTACTTACAGTAGCCAGTGGAAACAAGCCCATCAATCTCTTGACAGTTGGCATGCTGAGGGCTGATCAGGGAACACAATGTGCTAACTAGAGAGCATTAAAAGGTATTCCTTCATTGATCGTCAAGTGCATGATAGTCTCAAGTCTCACTCCTTAGAGTTTATGCTGTTTACTGACATCAGCTCGAATTGGACTGGGGCAACGCAGAGGAATGGACTGTAATCAGTCAGTGAGATCAGTAACTTGCCACCTGGCTGCGGCAGAGAAAACTTGAGGCCTCAGTTTAAATCACTGCTACGCTGCACGCAGAAGTGGTGAGACGTGTGCCCACTCTGGAATCCCCCATTACTGCTATACATAAAAAACCCAAACCTTCAAAACTCAAAAATTAAATAAAATAAGTCAAGCTTTGCAGAAGTTCAAAATACTGAAAACTGACAGAAATACACTCTTTGGGTTCAATCAGATTTACAGCTGTAGCTACCCTATGTGTTTCTATACAGAAGTAAACAGAAAAACATCACCTGCCCCTGTCATCTACCTCCTATAGCTACATTCTTTTAAGTAAAAAGTCAACTTAATAATCAAGAAAGGAAGTAAAACTTTACCAGAGTATGTTTATGCTTCAGACAGTGTAGAGAGAGTTGCACATTAAGAGAAATACTCAAGTACTTTTTAATCTAGAAAGGTCAATGCACAATAATAGCTAAGACATGGCAGAAGCACCATTGCAGACCAGCTGCACGTGCCAACCCCAGACTTCCCAAGGGATTTGTAACACCCCACTTAATTCCCTGGCTGCAACACGCACACAAGCTTTCCCAGGGAAAGGAAGCTTTTTTTTAACTTGCCTTTTTGCTGCCTGGCTGCAGTGTTGCCACCGTCTCTCCTAAACACCACAAGTTCTTTCCTAAACATCAAAAGCATCATGGCATGACACAGGGACTTTAAGCAGCATCATTGCCACAGCTAGAGAAGTCAAAGCCCTGCCTCGTAGCTGGAGCAGGCAGTGCCACCGTCCCTCAGGGCTTGCAGGCGAGGACTTGGCTTGCTCAGGTAGGGCAGCTGTTAGTTAAGAGGATTCCTCCATGAGTGCAGGGAATGATGTACCTCATGGTTATAGAAAGCAGAGGGTCTCTAATTTTTGCTGTAGCCATCACAGAAACATCTTTGTGCATACTTATATTCTTAATCACTTGGTACCTCAGAGAGATTGCCAGTGTTAATGAGGTGTCCGTTAGACTGCGGGGTTCAGCAAACTATAAGAGCAGAACCATGTAAGTACAGAGAGTTACAAGAAGTTACGTATAAGCAATGTATTTACTGGCAGCTGTATCCTCTCCTGGACAGTGTTCTTTGTTCTAGAACTAAAACTGGCGTTATATTCCTGCATTATTGTTGTATAGTCATTACAAATGGAATGTGATCCTGGCTGTATTACCAGTTCATGAATTTTGAACTAATTAATCTGCCTCTCTGCAATGTATTTTCCCTATCCATAAACCAGGAATAAAAAGTATGTTGAGCACTTTGGATACAAAGCATTCCATAAAAGCTAATTGTTCTTCATTGTTATCATGATCATCTGGTCACTGTGAAAATTTCAAAGCAATCAAAACATTTAGATGCTTTAGAACATTTAGAAGATGTATTTTATGAAGTTTATCCTAAAAGCCTAGAGTGAAGAATGCCTCTAATAAAAATGTGTAATAAGCACAACACTTCAGTTACACTCAGAATATAATTTTAATTGATCCATTCCAGTGTTCTTTTAAAAAGACAATTTTCTGTGGCATTCAAAACCAAAAATTTCATTTGATTTTTCATTTTCACATCCCCATTAAAATTTGAAGCATTTTAGTTTTACCATTGATATGCTTCTTAAGATGTTTCTCTTTTAATATATGTATGTGTCAAACGGACAAAATCAGAAATATGACAAAGAATGATGGTGAGCCAAACAAAATATGTGTTCATCCTGAATATAATTGTAACATTATGAACTAAAGAAGAACAAATACAAATTGAAAAATTCTTCGAGGGTGAGCAATGTTCCAAGTGTTGTACAGAAAAGAGGTATTATGCATCCGGAGGCAATGGGGAGCCCGTTGCTTCAACTCTGAGTGGTTCCCTCATGAATCTGAGCAAATTTAGGCTAATATAGAAATAGCTCCAAGATGAAACTTCGAACCAGGCTACTGACCAGGATAGACATCTTTTGGTTAGTTGTAAACCTTGAACCCTTTTGCTATATGACAATAGAACAAAAATCTACTGCAAGAATTGAAAATATTTTAATTTAGGAACAACAAAAAGGTAGCAGAGAAACAAATCTATGCTTTCTGCTGTGGAGAGAATTAGAGAAGCTTTGCATTTACCAAATAAAAATTTGAATATATATATTCCACGTATTTATATATATATAAAAATTTATAAATTGCAAGAGTGAAATATACCATTTGGTCTTGTTAGTCGCAGGATATTATAGACTTGCAGCCTGATTTACTAGAACAGCATTTCAGGTAAATGCTTGTGTAACTCAGGCCATTTCTAGCTAGTTACTGCTCAGGAAGAATAGACAAGAAATATTTAAAAGCTATGATTAACCTCCCTTGACCAGCCATGTATTCGTAGAATGGTTTGTGTTGGAAGGGACATTAAAGATCATCTAGTACAACCCCACCACTATGAAAAGGGACAGGTCCCACTAGAGCAGGTTGCTTGAAGCCCCATCCAACCTGGTCTTGAACACTTCCAGGGAGGAGGCATCCATATTCACTACAGTCTGCCCATTTTAAGTAGGATTTCTAAATGATAAAAAAATTAAAAATGATTTATTGACTTTGTTACAACTCTTCATCTACACTGGTGTAGAAAAATGTCTTCCAATTTTCCTTTTTCTTTCCTTTTCAGTAAAGACTTGCTGTCAACTACCTCATCCTTTCCCCCGCTTTCCGTTTGAAGAATAGGAGTTTCCTGTAACTAACACATTTTCTTTTCTTTCAAAATGTTTCTCGTGAGAAGACGGATTATATTTTTAGATCATTAATTTCTTACAGCTAGTCTAACTTTTGTTTGTGCGTGTTTAAAATCTAAAAGGAGGCTGGGGCAAAGTTATCATACCAAACATCAGATTCTTCTAAGCCTTCAACATACTACTAGAAGAATTGTAGATTCTCAAGCAGCTTTTACCAGCAAACACAGCAACAAAGTGAGTAAAAAGATGGTGAGAACAGATACGTTCTGCAGCATTCTATTCTTTTTTGCAAGATAGCCATTCCCTCCAATATCTTCAAAGGCAAGCTGAGTTGTGACTCATCCTTGATCCTACCCCAGCCCCTCACAACTTTTGTGTGTCAAACGTTAACTTCTCTCTCTGTGACTCTAAAATAGGAAGCTATTGAAAATCATTTTGATATTCCCTCTGCTGCTCCATTTGTTGACTTTCTGGTACCTTATTGTTTATTTAGCTTCCACCTACCCCAGCTCTCCAGTGAGGCTAGAATGAACAGATGGATAAATTCTCATTTTCACTAGATGGCAGATCAAAGTTACAGTAATGCATTACGAATGTAACTGTTTCTAGAGAAATTAAGCAATGAAACACCACAATGAAACAGTAAATGTGATACCGTAGGTTACAGGATTCTGATTCACTGCTGAAGCACAGCATCGCATGGAAAGCTGTGCTATTAAATCTATAGTGTTATAGAAACGTTTGCTTACTTTATCAATGAAGAAATATGATTTGCCAACATAGGAAAATGATTTTCCCCCTACTAAGCTCAATTTTCTTCCTACTAACAAAAATTGCAGTGAAGAATATGAAAATATGTGAATCGACAAGTTTGCTGCTATGACTTGAGAGCATCTAAGAAAATGCCACCCCCCGCTCCCTTCTTGCCCTCCAACAGCAGTTCTGGTATCTTTTCAGATGTGTCTCTTGAACAAGCTGAGAATAGCTGTCGGATATTCAAAATGCATTGGCCCAAGCATCTTTGTTCTCAGGAATGCATGAAAAACGAGTGAAGACTGCGCTATTCCTGTTCTTGAACTCAACAGCGAACACACAGATGCAAGCAGGCACACAAACTGTTGTAGGATGTACTCAAAGCAATGGGTCAGAGGCATCATTGGTGCTGCAAACCAGCCATTCCACTCTATTCTAATTCTAATTCGGCTCAGCCAGCAAGGAGTGGAACAGTGGCAGCAGCCATGGTAGGTTCTGCGGCCGAGCGCTGGATGGAGGTGGACAGGGAGATGATCGGCTCAGCATGGTGGCCAAGCTACCACGAGAAGGTGAGAGGCTGAGGAGCATGAGGGAGGCGGAGCAGGAGGTAGATCGGTGGAGCCAGGCTCTGCCTACCTTGAAAGCAGAATGGGAGCACCTGGATCAGAAGGCCCCAGTGTCCTGCCCCTGTCAGGCCATAGACAGAAGCCCAAGTGATGAGAATGAGTGGAGGCGAGTCCATGGTACAGCAGACAAAATCCCCTCTTGCCCACCTCACCCCCCCAGGTACCTCTGTACAACAGATACGAGGCCCTGGTAGAGGGAGGAAGAACAGACAAATGAGGATGGGGACAAGGAGAAAGCTACATCTGTGGGGTCTATGCAGTCAGACAGGCCTACAGCCCACGTCACCACCTCACACAAGTAGTAAAGGAGGGTTTTAGTTGTAGGAGCACAAGTTAAGGACATCACTGCAAAGCTTCCTAGCTTAGTGAGGTCCTCAGACTATTATCCACTACTAATTTTTCATATGGGTGGAGGTGGAGCAGTAGAACATAGTCCAAGGACAATTAAGGGGAACTTTAAAGCCTTGGGAAGGTTGGTGAAAGAATCTGGAGCACAGGTTATTTTTTATCTCTCCTTTCAGTTGAAAGCAGCAACAATAGAGGGAACAGAAGAATACAACATATCAATACACAGCTCCAGGCCTGAGGACTGGTGTCGCCACCACAGTTTTGGGCTTTCTGGTAATGGGATGGCCTACACAGCACCAGGATTGCTGACCTTAAACAGGAGACACCTCTCTCAAAGGGGGAAAAGGGTCTTTGCCCAAGAGATTGCAGGGCTGATTGACAGGGCTTTAAACTAGATGGGAGAGGGGAGAAGGATAATAATAATATTAGGATTATCTGTCCAAAGAGGCAGAATGACACACCAGGGCTGGAGGGAAGGAGTGACAGTAAGTGCCTTCAACCTGTTGACCTGAGGCATGATGTAGAAACTGCAGTACAGGCAAATCCTAACATGATGAGCCAGGAGCTTCTGAGGAAGTAGGGACCAACAGGGTAATGGCCACGAAACAGCTTAGAGAAATAAAGGTGTGTCCCTCTAGGAAGGTGACATGTCCAGCAGCCCAGCTAAAGTGCTTCTACACCAATACATGCAGCATGGGCAAGCAAGACAAATTGGAAGCTACCATGTCACAGGAAGGCTGTGACATAGTGGCTATTACTGAAGCCTGGTGGGATGAATCCTACGACTGGAGTGTGGCTGCCAAAGGCTATTTAGGAGGGACAGGCATGGAAGAAGGGGGTGGGGGTGTTGCCCTCTATGTTAAAGAATGGGTAAACTGTGAAGAGTTGTCCCTGAAGAATAACCATGAGAAGGTTGAGAGCCTATGGGTAAGAACTGGGGATCATGACAACCAAGGGAGCCTTGTGGTTGGTGCTTACTACAGGCCACCTGATCAAGGGGAGGCTATTGATGAAGCCTTCATACTCCAGCTCCAGGAGACATCACACTCGCAGGCTCT
>JAVSBS010007990.1:241728-255960 GCA_033124195.1 Coracias cyanogaster | reverse complement strand
AACACATCCAGATGGGTCTTGAAAGTCTCCAGAGAAGGAGACTCCACAACCTCTCTGGGGAGCCCGTTCCAGTGCTCGGGAACCCTCACAGTCCAGAAGTTCCTCCTCATCTTGAGGTGGAACTTCCTGTGCTCTTGCTTGCATCCATTGCCCCTTGTCCTATCACAGGGCACAAACGAAAAGAGGTTGCCCCTTTCTTCTTGACACCCAGCCCTCATTTATTTCATCTTAGCTTTATTGCAATTACTGCTTTACCTACTCCTGAAGCTGTTGGGTTTTTTAAGATATCTTAAGCATACCATAATGTAAAGGACATCAGAAATATATAATAAAAAGAGCTCTTGCCAACATGCAGCTCTGAACACAGAAATTTCTCCATGATCTAGCATGGTTAACCTAATGCTCTCAAACCGCACTTAGAACTTTTCTTGTACCAATGCATGTTTTAATTGCACTTTATGACAGGGTATTTGTTACTAAGTGAATACTGACATCCTGACCTCCTGAAGATGGAATGGTTTTCCTGCCAGCAGGCACTTTAAATAGGGTATACAAAAACACACTGCTGTTGCCAAAATCTCTGCATGCATTTCCAAACATTCCTATAGCGACAGGTTTTTCTGATATCCACTTTCTAATTTGGAATAAATACCTCTAATAAAGGCACACTTAAAACTAATGCATATTTGAAACAAGCAAAATGTGAGGACTAACATTTCATTATAGAGATTAGTATGGTATAAACCTCTTTCAGAAGGTCATATTGTATAAACTCTACTAATTTAAATGGAAGTGTTATCTTTGAACTGGGAAACAATTTGGCTTGTGAAACCAGTATATACTCCTGTTAGTATATAAATTTAATATAGCATTTACTACTAATGCTCAGCACATGTTTTGAGGAATGTTACCATATAGATACAGCCCAGAAAAATCAGGTTTGGGCTTAACGTCTGAGAGCATCATACCTGCATACTGAGGATTGTTTCTGAACTTACCATGAGGTATACCTCATGTATCTCCTCTAAGGAATAAAGGTGACTCACAGTCAGCTGTGGAAAAGCTTTTTTGCCTGCTCGTATGAATGTCACATAGTCTCTTTATCTGGGGATGATTTAGTATCTAAATTCCTGAAGAAGCTGGCTACTTCAATCCAGGCTGAATTTGTATCATAAACCAGAAGCTTCTGCATCTCAGTCTAGGAAGAGGGGATGGGCCCTGGAACCCAAATAGGCTGAACTCAAGATCAGTTATATGCATTGTTAATAAGATGGAAATCAGGAATGAAAAGCAGCTAAGGAAGTTAGCTGGAAGAGTATCTTTAAAAAGACCATTAAAAAGACCATTCAGAGGACAGAAACAGTCAGAGCTGGGGAACTTTACCGGGTTAGTATTAAAGGATCATGCTTTCCTTCTAAAATACATTTTTTACAACTCTGCAAGCTCTGCACTAATTTTAAGGAGCTTACCAAATTAAACTAGTTTTTCCAGGATATGCTTAAACAGGAGTTAATCAAGATATTGTTGTGCCAGTTCAGCCATCATCATTTGATGCTGCCATCACTTGCCTGATCACACAGGCCAACACTGAACTCACCAACAGCCCCTCACAAGTCTTCTTGCAGACAGTCCTGCCACAGGTTCCTGTTGGCCCAGCTCCTCCACTGCCCACTGTGGTGCCAGCATCGCCTGCTGGACACAACAGACAGAGATGGCTCCTCAGTGGCCCTTCACTTGGAAGGACACCATTGAGAGAGCTCAGCAAGGTGTGACCAGCCCCAACAGAAGCCACACCCAACAGCAAGCTCCTCCAGCTGGTCAATCCTGGCCTCACCCACCCCTTCAAGCACAACCACCTGGGTGAGGGAGGAACCACAGAGCCACAGGTGGGTCAGGTTCTGTCCCTGGAACATGAAGCCGATAGGAAAACCAAAACATTCTGTTAGGTTGTGACTCATCCACAGGTCAATTCCAACTTGGGGCCCACAACTCGGGCCCCAGCACTTGAGATATACAAAGTGCAAGTACACAATCTGTGGTTAAAACATTTATGAATGGAACACAGATGGGAGACAAATAAAGCTTGAATGCTCCATAGCATTCTATAGTTTCACGTTTCTACACCACTTGATTTAGACCAGAGAAATGCAGCTATTTTCATGCAAAGTACACTAATGATAGACAACTGCAACTTGAGAAGGATACTGTTTCTTCACTTTCTATAAATGAAAATATTTCTGGGAATACATGCGTCTTGGTATCACACTTTCCAGGCATATGTCATATCACTGCACTATATCCAGACACACACTTCCTTGTGGTCCCTCTCTTTTTCTCGTGCTGTATACTAAAGAATTACTAACTGTATGAAGACAAAACAGCTCTAGCAGTGAAGATTTAGCAAATGTTATACTTGTGTGGTGTCTAGTGTCTACTATACCTGCTTTAAGTTAGAGACATTCAGTTTAAACCACTCAGGATAAAAACCAGTCAGAAGAATGGGAAATATTCTAAATTCTCACACATCACTTTCATATATTCCTGCAAACAGTTTCAGCTTTGACAATTCTACTTTACTGTTACTTAATTATGTCATTAGGCAATTCCCAAACATATGAAAATATATCTCTCATCATCAAAAAAAAAAGTAAGGATACTATTTTTACTTTCAGGTCTTACAACATAAAACATCTTAATGCAACAGCCGCACATCATCTTCAGCCAACGTGGACATTACTAAACTTATCAGCAGACAGTTTTTCTTTCAAACTCATAGACTGCCATGAGTAACAACACACTCAATCTGAAGGGCATCAATTATACCTTAAATGGACTCCTAAATTAGTATGCATTAATTGTAAGACAGACTAAGATGCTCTACAGCTCTTTTTTTCCAAACTTTCATACCATACTTTATTTTTAAAAATGTGCTCCTTCTGAAAACGTAAGACTACTAATTAATTCATTTATGAGTGGGTAAATTTAAGTCCCAAATGTGATTTAAGTGAAGGCAGTATCAAGTTAAAATCCATATCACTTTCACTAGAGGAATCTTCACCCAACTAATAGCACCATACGATGACATGGCTTTAATTTGCTTCCTTCAATGTTGCCAAGTTGTATATTTCTTCACATATGTACTTTATGCAAGAAACAAAAATTGTGAGTAATCAACACAAAAGGAAGCAAACATGAAGAATACATGGTAATGAATCAAGTTATTTATAATGAAAACATTTTGTTTTACTATTACACAGCCTAAAGCATGCTGCCCCACCCTCTTTTCTTTCTTTTTGCTGCCATTCTTTTTCTAGATTAGTATCCCACCTCCTTTATTTTAAAGTAAAAATTTTCAGAAAGTATCCCTTAAGTGTTTTTTTGTAATACTCAGTGGAATATGAATATATATATATATATTTATCTCTGCATTAGGAAGGGGCTTGCCTACATATCACCAAAAACTTTCCAAGGAACACTACAGCTTTCAGCCAGGAAGAATATAAGAATATTACTGGTACTGAACATATGGTAGTTTTTTCTGTTGAACAAAAAAACTGTACAATGATCAGAGCTCCATCCACCTTTTTTCCCCCCGTCTCAGTAGCATCTACTCTAGTAAATTCTGTTGACATGAATCCATTAGTTCAGCTTTCTCAACAAGGACTAAGCCAGCCTGTCTACATTGAGCCCATACCTGGGGCTAAACTATAGCAGTTGCTCCACCACCCGATGACCCCTCTGCAGCCAAGAAGGTGGATTGGGAAATGGAGCAGAGTCTCATGGGTTGAGATAACAACTGATTTAATGAAACAGCCGAACTAATACCAATGCCAGTATTAAGTAAATAAAGTTATACTCAGCTCAGCAAATGTATGGTGGCCTCAATAAACAGGAAGGCAGCCCTCAGAAGAAGGAAGAGGAGCAGGATCAGGAGGAGCCCCCATCCTCACCCAACTTCCCCCTTTATACTGATCCTGATGTTTGTGGTCTAGGATGCACCTGTGGGCAACTCAGGTCACCTGCCCTGGCTGACTCCAAAGTGCCAATGGCCTGCAGACCATGGCTGGCCTGGGATTCTCTCCCAGTGAAACCAGGACACAGTCCAACAACGAGTCTGCAACCTTCTGTCTACTTTATACTGACTGGCTCTCCTCTGACCCCTTCAGTGAGACGAGTTCAGCTCTTTACAATACTCACTTCTTTTTGCTGGTTTAATTATCAGCTTGCTCGCTCAACTGAACTTGCTCTCTGAACTGCCAGATCCAGCTCAGGAGCACTAGAAAAGGGAGCAGAAGGAAGGGAAAGGAGGGGATGTCCCTTCAGCAGCAGCAGCAATATCTACATTAGGATGCACAGGCAGCTGCCACCTCCTGTTTGTCATAGCAGCAATCCCTGCTGATGGTGTTTGGATGGGCCCTGGCCCTTTCTGCTTCTTCCTAATGCCAAATTCTTTTGGGGTGGGGAATGCTGGGGCTTGAACAGGCCACCAATCTGCTCTGGCTGCTAGCACCCAGCTCCTAGGGGCACAGCTTCCCCCACTTGTCCACAGGCTGTTTTCTCCTTCTCCAGCTCCACCTTGCTCCTCCCCTGCTCTTCCAAGCCACACATGTAATTGAAAGATTTAAATTGGCTCAGTGGCCTCATGAAACCTCAGCCAGAAGGATATCACAATAAGATTAACACAACTTTAAATAATGGTGCTGTGCTTTTAGTTTCTTGCCACCGACCATGTGGTTTCATTCATCTTCTTTTACTTAATCTGACTGGCCTGAGTACAAATGTGGTTTTTTAGTTTTGTTTTGGGGTTTTTTTACTGTAGTAGGTGGACAAAACACTAGTGACAATCAAATGGAGATGATACAGCCATACAACGGTACTGACCACATTACAGTGAATGTGACTGCAGGTGGCACCACCTCTTGTAGGGGCACCGTGGCCTTACATTGGTTTAAGCTGTTAATGAAATGGTAGCTAAAGAAATCTTTACTATATCTGAGAGAGACACAGGCATGCTGGCAAAACTTCTGAGCATAGGAAGTGCAGACTTAAAACTGCAAAATCTGCAGAGCTCATCTTTATTCTTGCTACATCATACCAGAGAAAGTAAAATGTGTTCACCTCTGATCCAAGAGCAGTGACTCCTGCGAGAGAGAGCTGAGTTAAACTATGCTGACTATATGATCCGGTATGTGACAAGGAAAACGAGAAAAAGAACTGCTTTTATTTAAAGCACTTCTTGGGACGCTAGCATTTAAGAGCTATAATTAACGATATGTTATTTTGCTACGGGACCAGTGCATACTTTGTCAAAATTAAATAAATGCATTTCTCACTCAGAATTGGAGTCAATAAATGGCAGTACTTTGGTGAAAGCCAGGGAAGATATAAGCCAAAGGAACTGACACAATACTAGCTTTGCTTACTTTCTTTGATCCTTCCTTTCAACTTTGTAACTGAAAGCACTAATAAAAAGAATAACTGAATTTACATAGAAACTTCCTAACCCGCTTACTTCACAGCTGATGAAATAAGCACTATAAATTTTATACATTTCAAAGGCCAGCACATTATCACTCAGCCTATAAAAAGACACAAAGGTAAGAAAAAGATTCAAGTGATACTGCACTATGGAAGGTAGGTTGTACATCAGTAATCAAAATTGTTGCCATGACACAAAAGCTGGAGAAGTATTTTTCCTTCCCTTCATTTCACAGATGCTGGCACAAAGCTAGTGAAAGTTTGTAGTGACTCCCATCACAAGAGAGACAAAATAAAACCCACAGATAAATATCTTTCAAGGCAGCAGCTGAAAGGTATAATCTTTCAACTTGTCAGTGTTCATCTATGAAAAGAAGAAAAAAAAGGATAAAACACAAAAAGCCTACAAAAAGCCTAGGATTTGTACATGTGATTCTTGTTCTTAAAGAGCAAGAAGGTTCCCTGAGGCTTTTCATTGCTTGTATAAATCGAAAAAAATTTTATGCTGCTACTTCAGCGCTTAATTTTCCTTCTGTCCTGCAAAAAATTACACTGATTTGGAATAAATTTAAATAAAAATATGATTGTTGTAGGTCTTTGATAAAGCAGATTTTTTTTTAGGCAAAACAGAAAGAAGAGGGAATTTTGGTGATGAACTGAATCAGAAAGGACTTCCCAAATAAGAGACAGCAGCAAGGAAGCTAGGAAAATCATGTAAGAGATTAGGAATGGCTGTGCAGTTGTGCTAGGTAGAAACAAGATTTTAACAGAAACCAGCATAAGAGCAGAATTTTAACCATTGGGAAGATCGATGCAGGGGCAGGACGGGGTGAGAGGGCAGTTAGTGAACTGAGTGAAGGACAGAGGAGACAAAGACAAAAGTTTGCGACCAAAGATGGAAAGGAGCAAGATCTCTAACGCTATCACGGGTGCAGCATCTGACTCAGTCTATAACACCGACTACGCCATCTTTCTTAATTTCTTGGAACAGTAGCTCATCTTTTACGAAGACATTACTTATTTCACCATGTAGATCAGGAGCTTTACCACATGTAACAAAGGTGTTACAGCACTTGCTGCACAGAACACGTCCACTCCTCCGGTTCATTCACATCTACCTTTCCTCTGAACTGAAAAAAATAGTTTTGCTTTTAACTTTTCATTTTCTTCTATAATGAAATCTACCATTTCCTCTCTGGACTGTAAATATACACCTAACGTCCTCATTCCCAGATTTTATTTTTCATAATGTTATCTACCTGCACCTCAAGCTCATTGAAATTTACTTCTTCCTTCAACTTAATTATTAATATTCTTCAGCATTAACATTTCCTGGACTGCATTTTCAGTTCAATAGTTTAATATATTTTTTTTTCCTTCATCAAAACAGACCACTGGAATAGCATTTGTTTTAAAAGAACAACTAGTAAAAGGCTTGCAGTAGTAATGTCCAGGGGCATTTTACAGCCAAATTTTACAATTTTCTGCTTTAAACTATTTGGGTATAAGCTTTCTACACTGAGCAAATAGCTAGTACTCAGGGTCTTCTCAGCCTCTCAGATATTTTGTTTCTGTGATAGATTTTTATTTTATATTTTTAGATGTTCCTCCTCTTTCCGTATAGAATAATTACGTAAGAATGATGGCCTTTTGGTAACATTTAGTTTCCTCAGTCTGTCTGGTTCAACTACTGCTGAGCTGGCCTATGATTGTGTTGCTGGCTGAGCTTTGATAAGAGTGAGGACTAAGCTGAGAGACATCCACAGCAAAAGCACTCATAGAAATAATAAGCCTCCTTGTTCCAGCCTACACTTTTGCTATTATATTTTGCTTCCCCATTCAGTAAAATTCATGTGTGCACATTATTGCCCCAACATTACAACATCTTCGTAGCTTTTGGTGAGGCGTAAAACTGTGACCTATTAACAATACAATGAATATTAACAGCCAGATGAGTGATAATGTAGTTTTAGAAAAGGAGAGGTATTCCAACACTAGCCAAATAAAAAACATGCTACAAGTGTTTCTTTTAAAAGGAGAAAATGAAAGTTAATGTCACATTCAGGTCTTCTGCTGGTAATTTACTGAGAAATAAAAGACGACTCCTCCTCTAAAAGAAGAGATGACTCCTACTCCATCACTTTTCTCTGAAGCTTCAGTGGCAGCCCACGGCTGTCAGTGAGAGGCTGGAACAGAGGACAGCATTACACCTGACAGGACAAAAAAAAATCCAAACCACTAGAAGATCTGGCTAGTAGGTTTTAGTCTTAACCAAATGCTAGATTTTCCTCACAGCAGCTTTGTCAGGACCGGCAGGGAATCGCTGCTTTCCCCTGCAGCACACCACACTGCCTGTTTCCTAGGATCATTTATATGCTTTCACCTAACAGTCCCGCGCTACAGCTAGGACGCCAGAATAAAGCTGTCTCCTCTCTCTCTCTTGCCCTCTTCCTGTGACACACACACATTTCAAAGCATTCTGGAATTTCACAGCAAAACTTTGCATTTATCACAGGATTACGTGTACTGCAAATGTGCGTGGAGGGAGTATCAAAGTACATGGTCTTGTCGATTCTTCTGACCACCTTTTCGCAGCCAGACCCTCACTGACTGCTCCTTCTCACCATTCCCACACTTCATCTTAGTCAAAACTGCTCCTTCTGGCTCCTTTCCCTTCCCTATAGCTATCCTTGCCTTTATTGACCAAATTACTCTTTGTCCTTTTCCCTTCCTTTAGTGGCTCCAGCAGGGAGCCCAGAAGAATTTTCTAATTTGAGCAGCATTTGACCTGAGCTGTTTCGTCTAGACCTACGTTCCTATTTTAGGATCAAATCTAGTTTTCATTATGTACTTTTCCATACTTGCAATTTGGGGGAAAAAGAGAATACCACAGATAATAAAATATACAAATAACTTTTGTAAGGGAAAAAAAAATAATTTATGAATACGCATTTGATAGCATTAGCCTGGAGCTTTCAGGTTGTTCATAATAATACAATCATGTAAATTATAAAGGTTAGAAAAATAAAAGCGAGTCCCTACTTACCGGTGGTTATTACAGAACACTTGGTACTTCCCACAGGCACGTCACTGTGCCCATGTTCTAGACAGATTGGTACTCAGGCAATTGCATTCTCACTGCGCAACATAACCAGTATAAAATATCAACTGGAAAAAGCAGGTTTTAGACTTCCCTCCTATCAAACTCTGTTGTGTCATGTTGATGCAGGAGGAATACCTGCATTCCTGAGGTGGATGACTGATCCCTAAACCTGGAAAGCCTGCCTGAACTTCACAGTACAACCTTGTACTGCAGGTGAAGGGAGAATTAGTACAAAGCTTGCCACATCTAAATTAACACTAACTTACTTGCTTTCTCTCCTGAGAGCTTTTTAATTTCCTGCTGAGTTATGCCTAGAGAAACAAGAGCATTTCAGAAGTAGAAAAAAAAAGTCAAAGAAGAATAGTGAATGTTTGCACTTAGAGACATTCAAAATATGTTGTGTGGAAAAACACAACGAGAAGAGCAACGAGCCATGAGGCAGATTCGGGTGACATCTACTTGACGTTACTTGGTGGTGGTGTTAGGACCCTTCGCCAGCAGCTTTTCTATGCTGGAATGAGCTTTCCGCACTGTACCATTTTTGCAGGACTAGTGTGTTGCTGAAAGGGAAGGAAGTGGGCACAAAATAAATGAAAAAAAAAAAATTAAAATTAATAAGTTAAAGCAGCCTTGAACTCTGCCTCAACAGAATAAAACCTCTTTTTTATTCTATTATTTGATGCAGTGTAGCAACCTCAAGCTAAGCCAGAAGAAAGTACTTTGTCTTACATACGGAAGAAATCAGACATAATAGTGTCCTGGTTTGAGTTAGAACCAAACCAATTCTGTTCGGTGATTTTTCTTTCCAGCTCAGTCTTTTCTAACTCACTGCACTTTCTGAAACTAACGGTGTGTTTTTGCAGACAGTGTCTGCTTCTAGAACACCTGATGTTCAGAGTTACTCCAAGGGCTGGTGTGCAGACCGAGGGCTCTGCTCACTCTCGTGTGCCACGTTGGGGGTGCAGAAAGGGAAAGGCCGCAGCTGTGGGGAGGAGCGGTCAGGACAGGGGACCCCAACCTGACCAGCGAGAGATTCCAGCCTGTATACGTCATGTTCAGTACAAAGCTGAGGGATCACAAGGGTCTTGGCCCTTGCCTTTACATCTGCCTTTGGGACCCTTCCACTGGCCTTCGCTTCCCTTAGGACCTTCTTGCCTTCAGGACCCTTCCCTTTGGCCTTCCCTTCTTCTCAGCCCTGCCTTTGATCCCGATTTGCATGTTCCTGAACCCGGTTCCCGTCAGCTGCTGAGCCCAGTCTGGGACTTTGCCAGTGCCTGCTCCAGCCCCAGCGATGACAGGGATGTAATTGCCATCAGGGGGAGGTTGGGTTCAATACTGGGTTTGTATATATTTGTATATATTCCATTTTATTATTATAATAAAATAAATCCAGAAGCCTCTCTCTCATCCCCTTCCTCTCCCATTTGGGAGGGGAGGGGGCCATAAGCCTCTCTCCCTTATCTTTTTTCTCTTCCTCTATCTGGGGAATGGGAAAGAGAGGTTAACAGAGAGCATCCATCGTAGGTCTGGTGGACTGAACCTAAACCTCGACAGGTATCAAGCAGGAAAAAATCAGAACGGGAAGAAATATGCCTGAAAATAGAGATGTGGTACCGTTGAATGTAGAGCTGTGGAAATTCAGAATGCAGAAGGTGCTCTGTGAAGGGCCCTCAAAAAATCTTCAAGGATTCTCGGTGTGTATCCAAGTTCTGTGCTGCAAGGACTTTGTTAACAAGTGAATAGTATAACAACAAAGTCAGGCCTGAGAACAGAGGATCTTAGAACAGGTGGAAAGCTCACCTGCTCACAGACTGCCAAGGGCCAGACAGCAGGCTCAGAGGACCTGCTGGCCAATCCGACATGACATATCCTGTATTTCTGCCGTATGCTCCTAAAGCAGAGAGAACCTGTTTTATCTGTTTGCTCGTAACTAGTATACAGCCTCTTTGCCAGTTTTCGCTCTTTCAAGGCAGTAAATTTGCAGAGATCTTGTGTTTTTTTTTCTTTAAATTACTGTGAGAGACCTTAATAATAATACTTCAACACCTGATTGAGCGGATTAAATAAATTTCTGCACAATAACCAACCAACAGCTCCCCAAATAATCTGCAGAAATCAGTTAAGGTAGCTTTTGATGCAAGAGCACACAGACTCGGTAGAAGGGCGGGGAGAACCTTGGCAGCACAGCTAATAAATGTAATTATAATGATAAAAGCTCACAAATGGCTTCATTCTACACTGTCACTCACAGCACAACCTGCTATCGCTCACTCCCGCTGCACACAATGACCTTTGTCATGCTTGAGAAAACAGCTTCCCACTGTGATTTGACTCTTACTGAGTGGCCAGATGGGGCAGTTTTGCTTCATTATTTGTGTCTGTGAAGTGGAAATGCCAACAGAAAGATTCATTACTGTCAAGATCATCTCTGCAAAGCTCCTCTGATTTATTAGGGCATAAACTGCTGTACTGGCTGTAATGAGACATAAATGTTCTGTAAGGCCTATGAACTCAAGAAGGAAATACACTGCCATCAAGAGGCTATAGGCTTAATTTATTAACAGCTCGTGCCAGCACTGTCACAGAAAATCACACAAGCAGCACAGACTGCAGCAGTTGTAGGAAAAAATGTAACAGATTAGCCAATGATGTGTTTACATAAAATAATTCCTTTCATTTTTGTGAAATTTGTACAGTGCACTCAGGTAAAATACAATGGAATTGCCAAATATACTAAAATATTAGCATCTCTCAGATTCCATTTAATTAACATTCAGATTATGATCCAGACTGATAAATAGAGGATGAGAAAAATTGTCCTGGCTTATCTTGCAGGGAGACAATTCCCTGCCCAAGTTCAGAATATTCTAGATTTTATTTTTTTTTAGGTAGTCCATATTTTCTTACATTTTTATTTGTATCATGGGTCCTGCCTACTTTTGTAATTAATGCAGTATAATGCTTCTAAAATATTACAGCTATTTATGACTTGGGGGTTGGACTTGATGATCTCCAGAGGTCCCTTCCAACCCCTAAAATTCTGTGATTCTATGGCGACAAACAAGTGTCAAAGAAGCACTAAAAATGCTTATGTGTCTCCACCACGAAATATATGCATTATTTTAACTGAAGACATCAGCTATCTCATCCACATTGAGAGCACGCAAAGAGCACTTCCACAACACAGGAGTCATTTGATGCTACATTGACAAAGGGCTTCTAGGGTGGCCACAAAGGCCGCACGTTGGGTTTTGCCAGCACTGCTCACAGTTGTGCCTCAAGTGATCTCATGCAGGCTGGACACGGCCTGGCTTCCTCGTCCAAGCACATGCTGCAGGCAGAAGTGTGGTGGCAGATGCACCAAACTACAAGGTCACACAAACCATTCCAGTGCAAGGTTCACTCCCAGCCGTGACTGAAACTCTCCTTACAGCCCAGCCCTTGGGATTCTATGTTTCGATCAGTCGGTGGTTTCTCGGATCGTTAAAAAACCAA
Source organism: Coracias cyanogaster (assembly GCA_033124195.1). Lineage (NCBI taxonomy): Eukaryota > Metazoa > Chordata > Aves > Coraciiformes > Coraciidae > Coracias > Coracias cyanogaster. The sequence continues at coordinate 243,884 of JAVSBS010007990.1, read as the reverse complement.
CCAAACAACAAAAAAACCCCAAACAACACAAACCAAACAAAAAAAACCCGGAAGTTTGCCCAGCACGATTTAAAGTCAAGTCCAAATCTGCAACCATAGTCAAGTATCTTCTGCGCTTTCAGAAAAAAAAATGTATTTACATTCAAGTAACCTATTATAGGTTAAATGTAAACATCTAACTATATTTACACATTTTACAGAAAAAAGCTGGACAAGAGCTCCTTACTGAAATCATTACTTTTTCATGCACCTCTTTCAAAATTTAGAGGCATACAGGCACAGCATAGGTCAATTTAAAAAAAAAATTGTTTAAAAATGTTTTTTGAGAAAACTTATTGAAAGAAGTTATGCCTTGAAAGAAACCTCCCTGGTGGGAAATACATCACAACCTGAGCGTGATAGACAATTAAACCTGCATAGCACTTTTTCCTCTTAAAATATCGGCAAAGTTAATTACACAAATTAAATATACAAAGATAGCTGCTTAACATGGCATGGTAATCTTGCCTAGGCTTCTAATTTAATAATCCAGTCTCACTCGGAGGGCAAGTACACTTTGTAATGACACAGCTCCTGTGAGTAGTTCTGGGTCTTGTAGATACTGCAGCGCTGTTAGCACTTGATAAAATATTAATGTGGGAATGAACACCAGGTTCCTTTGCCACTCAACAACCCATTAATAAGTCACTCTGGAGAAAGGGGGAAAAGACACATGTTTTGTTGAGGCACTTTCTTTTGGCAAGGCTAAATTCAGACATTAGTAGAGAAAAAATAATAGTTCATTAGTAGTGTTTTTAACATACCTATATGGCTTGCTTTACATTATTATTCCCTTATGGCTACTAAATGTTCCAACATTTAAAAAGCAGCAAATTAAACCATAACTAAACCAGGCATTTACTCATCTATTTCTCACTAAATGATGAAAAATTATCTAGCTTGTTTTCTGCAAACTTGTATGTTATTTCAGGGCTTACTTTCTGTTTAAAGGCATATCCTATAAAGAGTGATCATAATTATTAAAAGTACAGAAAACAGTAACACTGAATGCTGAAATAGTTATTGAATTTCCTTCTGACTACTTTCTGCTCATTTCTAGTGATTTAATGGAGAATAAGCCTTTTCAAAATGCTTTTTCACTGAGGCACTGCATTCTATATGTTTCTGGGACAGATAATATGGCATGAACAGCTCAGTGCAAATGGGAGAAAATTACCAATTCACCTTATAAGTAAAAAGAAATTGTTTTTAAAAGCTAAAAATAGCCTTAATTGGGTCTCTTCTCCACAAGGTGAAATGAAAACTTAAGGCTCATCCTTTTAGTTTTCAACTCAATATTACACTAACATTCAGCCCTGGTTTAGGGTCATGGCTTCCAGAGGGAATACTCGTGAGCATTTAGCATTCAGAGATACCAAATCTTTCCAATGCCCCTTACAGCAGAGGAAGAACAATTGCCACGAAACTCGTCTGAAATTTATAGTCAATTAGTTTCCTTCCCAGGATATTCTGGAGTACTATGCACCTGTATAATTAGAGATGGAGCAGCTGCCGTATCAATCTTGTGCCGAATTTATACAAAAAAAAGGCCAATAATATTAGGCTTGGATGAATGCAGTAAGATATCTTAACCCGACCAGGATATGAAGCCCATCTCCCATTTTTCTCCTCCTGTCTCCACACAAATATAGTTCAAGCAACACCATATCACCACCTTCCACAATTAGCATCTACCAGCAAAACCCTCCCAGAAAGAAAACAAACCAACGACAAACCAAAACTTTAAAAACGCATGAAAGACAGTAACACTGCCATCTCTTAGAGGCTGAGGTCAAGTTCTTTTTTTCCTCCCTCTCCTCAGCAAAAGCAGCTGTGATTACTTACACAGTGTGAGCACTTGCCTGCTGTATTCCTCTCATTTTCCTGAGCGTCCCTAGTGTTTTACATCATGGAGAGTTCCTGTCCACCCCTGCTAAGCAGTTAGCCTTAAAGGTAATACTTTGTAGTTATGGAACCATCTGGCACAGAGAGCATGTCTAAAAGTTGCTTTGGCACGATAGTTAACATAGCTTAAGGAGACTGCTGGAGGAGGGGGAGCAGGGAAACCCCAGTTCACAGGCAGAGACATTATAGCAAACTCCTTTCCAGTACTATTC
>JAVSBS010007990.1:210614-232122 GCA_033124195.1 Coracias cyanogaster | reverse complement strand
TGCTTAATTTTGTGTCATCTGCAAATTTACTGAGGGAGCCTCGATCCCCTCATCCAGGTCATTGATAAAGATATTAAGCAAGACTGGTCCAAAAGCTGAGCCCTGAGGGACCCCACTTGCAACTGGCCACCAATGGGATTTGACTCCATTTACACCAACCCTCTGGGCTTGGCCATCCAGCCAGTTTTTAACCCAACCAAGAGTCTGCCTGTCTACACCATAAGCTGCCAGCTTGTTCAATAGGGTGCTGTGGGAGATGATGTCAAATGCCTTACTGAATTCCAGGTAGACAACATCAACCACCTTGCCCTCATCCACTAGGCGGGTCACCTGATCATAGAGGATCAGGTTGGTCAAACAGGACCTGCCCTTCATGAACCCATGCTGTCTAGGCCTGATCACCCTGTTGTCCCACACTTGCCATGTGCGTGCATCCAAGATGAACCTCTCCATAATATTCCCAGGTACCAAGGTCAGGCTGACAGGCCTGTAGTTTCCCAGATCCTCCTTCCTGCCCTTCTAATAGATGGGCATCACATCAGCAAGTTTCCAGTCATCTGGGACCTCCCCGGTTAACCAGGATCGCTGATAAATGATGGAGAGAGGCTTGACAAGTTCCTCTGCCAGCTCCCTCAGCACTCTCGGGTGGATCTCATCCAGCCCCATAGACTTGTGCATGTCCAATTGGTTTAGCAGGTCATTGACTACCACTTCCTGGATTATAAGGGGATTATTCTGGTCTCCATCCCTGTCTTCAAGCTCAGGGGGCTGAATACCCTGAGGAGAACTGCTCTGGCTATTAAAGACCGAGGCAAAGGTGGCATTAAGTACCTCAGCCTTCTTCCCCCTCTTGTCCAATAGAGAATGGAGATTCTCTCTGACTCTTTTTTTGTTATTAATGTATTAGTACAAATGTTTTTTATTATTTCTTGCCACAGCGGCCAGACTGATTTCTAGCTGAGCTTTTGCCTCTCTCATATTCTTTCTACATGACCTAACTAAATCCCTGTATTCTTCTTGAGCAGCCTGCCCCTTCTTCCAGAGGTGGTAGACCCTCCTCTTTCTCCTAAGTCCCAGCAAAAGTTCCCTGTTCAGCCAGGCCGGTGTTTTTCCCCACCAGTTCATCTGGCAGCATATGGGGACAGTCTGCTCCTGTGCCTTTAAGACTTCCTTCCTGAACAAGGTCCAGCTTTCCTGGGCCCCTTTGCCTTTTAAGACCACCTCCCAAGGAACTATCTCAACCAGTGTCCTAAAAAGGCCAAAGTCTGCCCTTCGGAAATCCATGGAATTAGTTTTGCTGCTCCTCCTCCTTACTTTGCCTAGAATTGAAAACTATCATTTCATGGTCGCTAAGCCCAAGACGGTCTCTGACCACCATATCTCCCGCTAGCCCTTCTCTGTTAGTAAAGAGCAGATCTAGGAAGGCACCACCCCTGATGGGCTTACTTACCAGCTGAGTCAGGATGTTGTCTTCTACACACTCCAGGAACTTCCTGGACTGTTTCCTCTCTGCTGTATTGTATTTCCAGCAGATGTCTAGTAAGTTGAAGACCCCCATGAGAACAAGGGCTACCAATTGTGAGGCTTCAGCCAACTGTCTATAGAACTCTTCATTGACCTCTTCATGCTAGTTGGATGGTCTATAACACACTCCCAACAGGATATCTGCCTCATTGGCCTGCCTCCTCATCCTTACCCATAAACATTCAACTGCTCCATCCCTGTTGTTGACTTCTACACAATCAAAACACTCTCTAACACAGAGAGTCACCCCACCACCTTTTCTACGTTGCCTATTCCATTTGAAGAGCTTATAGCCATCCATTACAACACTCCAGTCATGATAGTCATCCCACCATGTTTCCATGATGGTGACTACATCAGTGGGTAATATTCTGATGGCCATACCAGTCTGAAGAGTTTATGAGTAATGTCCCTAAGGTGGGCCCCAGAGTGGCAGAAGACTTCCCTGTGGTGTGGGTCTGGCCAGCATATGGGGCCCTCCATTGCCCTCAGAAGGGAATCACCCACTACAATTACTCTCCTTTTATTTTTAATTGAAGTAGTCCCGATGCTTGGGGGAGACTGACTCACCTTGGGCAACTCCTCTGACAGAGCTTCATCTCCATCCTCATTCTCCTGTCCCTCATTCCAGAGCCCCATACCTGTTGTGCAATGGTAGCCAGGAGGGTGAGGAAGGCCAGGAGGGGACTCTCCTGCCTCTCCAAGAAGGGACCTGTTTCCATTCCAGATCTATTCATCTTTCTTATTTAAGGCTGTAGGTTCAGGAACAGAGATAACTGAGCATAACCATAATTTTGCCTCTTTCACCAAGGCTCTCCTGTGAAATGTAACCTTTAATACAGATTCAGATACATTTCAGCTGCTTCCAGAAGCCAAACTTTAAACAGGTAATTTAGAAAGACATTCAGTCCAACATCATCTTCAGGTTTTTTTACTAGCTGTACTTTTTAAAAAAAATATTAATCCAAATGAATAAAATAGAATACCATGTCAAATCTCTTTATTGTCAAATGCAACCAAATGGGTTTTGTTTATGCAGCTTTTTGGCACCTTTTTCTTGGTGGGTTACTCACAATTAACAATATCCATCCTTGATATTTCACAGAGACTATAGATTCTCATCTGAAATCAAACAGCCCTGACAGCCTTCAACATCTCTTCTCTGCTTGTCGTGTTTAAGTAAGAAGACGCATACGTTACCGAGAGAAGTAATTAAAAACATCAGACTATGAACTGTATCCTGGCTTTTGGTATAATTGTAGTATTGTTCACTTTAAACCACACAAACTAAAATACCGTTCTTAACATGCTGTTGATGAACTTCAAGAAATAAATGAACTATTTCTTTAAGTGGATGACATCATCATTCACAAGAACACTACCTCAAGAATAGATGTAGCCCACTGAATGAAATGAGTATATTTATGCAATTCCTATACCTACTTTAACTGTCTTGCATCTGGCATAGTAACTCCACAAAAATAGTTTTTTAAAAATTAAGACCTTACAGCACTTCAAATATCAGTTCAGGTTTTATTATACTCATTTTGTGCTTTAGCTAACAGAATCCATAAGATACCAGGTTATTATGATATTTACTTACAATACTTTGGTCTCTCTTGTTAATAATGGCTTTCAGCCACATATTTCATGATACGGAGCTTATGCCAGATGCAAATAGCGATCACTTATTGTCATCTAGGCATATTTTACGTACACATATTTTTTCCTAAGTTTTGGAACTCTTTGTGACTACATACATTGCATAAAAATTAACATCTTTTTTCCAAGCGAAAGTAATTATTTTTCTGTTATTGATACTCTTGAGTTCTCGAAAAGTACTTGGGACAATCTCTTTCAAATTGTGGGTTATTCTCCAGTTTGACTGCCCGTTGTTTATAAGGTAATCTGTATGACTCACAGATACTTTTGTATCTATTTCTGCTTACATGACAAGCATTAACGGGGTAATGGTACTTTGGATATACATTTACATTGTGTATAAATGATCATCCCAACTGAAATTCTTGAAACATTCAGAAAGCATTAGCCACTACATGACTCTAACCAACCATGTAACTGTGTGTGAGAGGCAGTAATCCTTCCTCTGGCAACCCACGTACACCCTGAGAAGAAGATTCCATTACTCTTATCTGCACAGAAAACATCTCCCAACTTTTTGGTTTTAAGCACTGCAGAAAATTAAAGTGACATTGGCCTAGAAAAAATTCAGAACTACTTCAAGTGTCATATTAAAGAATAGAAGTAGAAATACTAGTGACCAATTCATAGACAGCATTGGGGTAGTTCTGACCAAAAAAACCCACCAAACCCCAAACAAACCAACCACCAAAGGAATAAAGGCATTCACTGAAACAGAAACCTACCTGACCTCTTTTTCTCTTTAAAAGGGAGAAGTAACAATGCAGAAGAAAATTTCTCTTTTAAATCTGTTCTTTCAAAAAAAATTGCAGATGGAGCAGGAAACTAGGACTACAGCATTTCTGGGAAGAGTTGTTTCTCTTTATCCCCAAATGAAGAACTTTTGTTTGATCTCATACTCCATCTTTCATCATTCTGCAGGGATGTCTAAAAAGATAGCTAATTAACGTAAGTTATGTCATAGCTTGAAAGGCCTATAAAGTGTCTGGACCTTCTTTTGTTCTTGAGATAACCAGTAATAAAGCATACGGTTTGTGTAGCAGTAATAACATCTGCCTCTAAAGTACTTCAGGCTTTATAGAAAAAAAATCAATTTAATAACATCCAGACAACATTGTACTCGAGACATTCAATTTGCTGCACTAATGTTCCATGTTGCCAACATCAGCAGGTTCCTAAGCTACAAAGACTTGGGTAAAAAATCTTCAGAAAGGTTTATGACCTTGGGGACAACAGACATGAAGAAAAAGATTATTTGTCACCAATGCAAGGCCACACCACAGCTACCCACTTTCTTGCAGCCTGTTTTCACAGCACCCACTTGATTTAATGTTTGTCTTTATGAAAGTTTTCAGACAAAGGAAATGAAAATGTGTCATGTTTTCATCTTCCTTTGTTAAAGGAGAGTAAGGAGAGCATTCTTTCCTGGCCTGTGGCACTATCTAAGTGTTTGGGGAATTTTACACGTGCCCAAAGCTCAGACTTTCATTTCACATACAGCAGTTGAAGCCAACAGATTGTTGGTTGCCTTTAAACTCACTAAAGAGATTTTTAGTAAAATAACATTAAATGTAGAATGATTAAAGATAAGTAGTTATTTCAGACATCTCTAATATAAGTAAGCAAATTGAAATAAAGGTCCTTAGTGAGCAGTAGTGGCCAGTAATAGCCAAGTATTTAAGAAAGCATAACATCATATATTACTAAACGTATTATAAATATTGATCCTTTAAAAGTATGCATTGAAGTCCACATAGCTAAGGAGTTATCATCTGATTATTATTGTCTGAAAATATAGTCTGCTATTACAAAATCAATTCTAAATCCAGCAAATGTTGAGGTGCTAGTCACTGGGTTCGATTATAATTTTAAGTATTTTACATAGACCCAGATACCTTCCAGACTGTGAAATTTTTCATATAAAGCAGATGCAAAAGCAGGTATAAATACATAAGTCATGGAACTATCTATTTTGTAATTTCAACAGTTCTGTTCAGACATAGGCAGCATTAGCTGTTAGGGCTTTCTGCATCGTAATAATTTAGCAGTAGGACTAAAGATGCTATTGCAGTTATTCTTTATATTCACTCTACTTGAACTCTTAGCACTCAACATCTTAAACCGCCTTAAACTATCTTAAAGCTCTGCCTTGTAGTTGTTCAGAAGCAGAGCAAAAATATTGCTCTCCCATACAAAATGAACACTCTCCAGAGCCCTCAGAATAATAAGTGGCAGATAAAGTTCTATTCCCTTGCCCCATAATGGCTACAGAATAATGAATGTGGGGGGTACTTTTTTTAAAAAGATTTTTTAAAAAAAGTACAGATTTTTTTAAAAAATAGAAAAAAAGCATGACTTCTAGAGTACATTCATCCTTCCCTCCTACCAACAGAGACAAAATTCAGGAGAGACTTCTGGCCTGTCAAGTTGGATTTGATTCTAGAAAATGAGGATATTTTAGGTGAAATTTTGGGTTCCATTTCACTTTACTAAATAGTGAGGGATTGTTGCTTCTGGTTTTCTGTATATCTACCATAGCATGTAGCTATTTCAGATAATTATGAAAGCAAATGCTTTGCAGGATCAAAGGACAAACCCAAAAGGAAAGATACAGTTCAACAGATTCAATGATTCTTTTGCTTTCTTTTCCAGATTTTGCATGTGGCACAATATCACCAAGTGAATAGCTGTCAGGCTAAGAGAGCAGAATATCCACCCCTGGGTGCTGCAAGTCACAATAGCTCACCAAGATGGTACCTTCCTTGACCACTTGTGAGTGCTGCATCAACCCCTATGGAAAAGGAATACTAGAAGACTGTATTCAAATTTAAATTACACAGAAATATTTGTTTACATGCTTTAGTTATGTACGTATTTCCCCTTGATCTCAATGGGATTTTAGACTCTGCCTTGAATCACGGTGATGGAAGAAATGCTTTTGGGGTTCTCCAAGAGGAGATGGGCTTTATAGAAGTATAGAGCTTGATAGCCACATAAAAACAATGGGGGAAAGGAGGAGACAAAAAGACTCATGCTGCAAAAATATGCAGGCACTTGGTCATTTTAGCTAGTGGAGAAAAAGGATCATGAGACTTCATGGAGCTGCTGGTGAACCACTGGGGCTTTAAAGTGTTTCCTCAGACATTTATACAAAATGATTTGCTATATTATTTTCCTTTGCAATGGTCACAACATACTGAGAACAGTGTTGTTATATTTAAAATCTCAAAATACAATAAATATTATTTAAGTAGATACTTTCTCTTTGAAGTTTATTAAATTTCAATTAGTGACTAAAATGGCTTTCAACAGTTAGTGTACGAAAGGGCACGAAGCTCTGATAATACCTCTGATCTCATTGTAATTTCATTTTTACATATGCTATAGCATTTCAGCAACATTTTCAAGCTTAATCTTCCAGGAATTTCCCATGAGTCACTTCCTGGGCTTTTCCAGTAGAGAGGAAGTAGGACTGTGTTATTTAAGAAGAGACAATTAGCAGTCCTACTTTCTGGAAGCAAACCTGAAGGGCTGTAGTGATGTCTGTTTGCCTGCCTCCACTGCCCCAAAACAAAAATGTCTTTTCATGCTTTTAAATTAGACTAAGATACCTAGGGAAATCTATAAGTGCAGTATTTTGCTTGGTTTCTAATGGTGCATTTGGATATAATAGTAGAAGCAATAATACAAAGTAAAAGCATGTCTCTCTCTGTTCCAACTGACATAAAAAAATAAAGGCTTTTTTCTTTTTCAGAAGAAAGTATTTTGAGTCTTTCTACTGAAATGGGACATTAAAAAGAAAAAGAAAAAGATATTACGACTATATCATGGTTGTAACGGTAAACCAACACTTTCTTACTACTATTCTTTTTAAGTATTTTTTTCTGCTGCATGCTGAAAATAGGGGCTTTTACACGACACTGTAGACTTACTCTTGCAGATTAATTTTTCTCCTTTTAGTACTTCGGATGGCAGAGCTGTAATGAATGAATTACAGAGACTTGAAAATACTGAATGTAAGTTTAAAGAATGAGCAAAATTATGTGCACAGCATAAAGTCATTCATAACGTGTGAGCATCTAGCTCCTTAAGGTGACAGATTGCATGTACTGACTCATAATAGAAAGGAAATAGACGCTAACAACTTAGAGCCTTAGTCATACAAATGAAACGTAGTGTGTTATAAAAATAACATCTAATAGATTTACATTTTAAGTAGTAGAAGATATTAAGAAAACATGGGGAAGTAGGTTTTTTTGTGAGGGAGATAGGGCTCATAAAATAAACAGTAAAATGAAAGTGTTCCTTCTTTCAGGGAAACAGTCCGGAAGATAATTTTAAATATGCTTTTGATGGTCGTATTCTCTAGCTCATACACAAAACCAGGCTGATGCTGTGTGTGTGTCCCCCCAAAAAACCTAAATTACTTAATTTAAGATACTTCAGGGATTTAATTTATGCCGCGTTATTCAATTTCAAAATTATTGCAACACAATTGTTATTTGATACATTATCAGAAAGAAGCAGATTTTTAATCAGTTGTCAGGCAGAATACATCTACGATGATATGTAATAAAGTGTTCTCATCCCTGTTTATGCAGTATCTTTTTTAAAAAAAGAAAATACTACCTTTTGCAAAGATATATGGCTTAGAAAAATGAAGAAAATATTAATTGTATTTTCCATGGTGACAGTATGTTTTCACTCTCCATTTTTAGAGATTGTCACCAACAAACCGGCAAAGTCTTCACAGTTATATGAAGAATTTGTTCCTTTCTATAAGAGAACAAGAGGCTTCTGTTGCAACTAATGATGACGTATTTAATATTATGTAACATTAAATAAAACAGAACTGAAATAGGTACTTTGCTGACAGAGTAATTGAGATAAACAGAACCTGATGAACTTATCTCAATTACAGGTATTACTTTGTCCATCACTGTCCACCACAGTATCAAAAAGGCGGGAAAAACAGAAATGATAAGAAAGATGGCAAGATGGTAGAGATGAAAATAGAACAACAAACGTGAGAAAAAAAAAACAATCAAGCTACTAAGCATTTCGAAGTGTGATTTATAAATAAAAAGGCTTTGGAGAGAATAAAGGTGGTATAATGCAAAAGCAGGGGATCTTTAAATGCTCCATATGTGTGATTTTTAGGCACACTGACACAGCAAATATGTGAGACACTGAGTTTTCAATAATTCTTCCTTTCTAGAACAACGTTGAACGCTCTAATACATTAAAGCCCACATATGGAAATCTTTTACATTTTTCATGCTGAAACATTTCAGGCTTGAAAAGAGGACAAACTGACTTGAATTTTTTTCTACGTATTTTCTAAAATACGATTTAGAAACTGCATAATACATTAAATATTTTATAAGAGTTGGGTAGAATATTGCATATTAAATAAAATTACTCTGTAAACACCATGTCCTTGCTAAACAAGGTAGGATTCTTCATGCTAGGCCTTTGCAGAAGTGTACCCAAAGGGAAACCTGTCCTGCTGCTTTTAACCACAGCCGTGCTAAGTGCTGTTATCTCAGATACAGCTGTTGATTTGCACATGAAGGATAAATAGCACATGGTTTTATGAAAATACTTGTCTGGCCAGGTAATTATTTGCTTACTAATTTCATATGATAGCGAGAACTTCCCCATGGTCTCTTCCCATTCTGAAGAGAGGAACTAACTTCATAGTATGTGAAAATAAAAGACATCAGAGGCTCATCCTTCTGAGAGGTTCGGTGAACCACCTTAGACAGCAGTGTTTGCTGGATAAAGAAAAACATCCTCATGGAACATTTGAGGACTTAACCACTTAAAGTAGATAATATTCCTTTGAATAAGAGAGGGAACGACTGGCCACAAGACTTCTTCCTTGTTATGTTTTCAACTTTTAAGCCTCCTTTCCAGTGGAAAGAAAGGAGTTATGTTTTCATAAAACAGTGCTAATGCTACCCTACAAATTCAAAAAGTGACCTGAAGAAGTATTCTCCCCAGATTCGTAAATAGCTAATCACCACAGTTCAAGGAGGTACTTCTCGTACATCACGAAGCAGAAACAAGTATTTCTCTTGTATTTCAGCAATATTGTCATGGCCAATTGAGATGTGACCTGAGAAATTACAATAGATAGAAAAATACACAAATGTTGACATCTAATGGAACTTTGTTCATAGCATCTAGTTCTCAATCTAAATGCATTCATTAAACGTTGAACTTCCTCATTCCTTCTGCTCCACAAAGGCTAACATCTATTCACATGAAAAGTCTTACAAGTCTCCTCAGAATACGCATCCTCACATTCTTTTAAAGATGACAGACTTCCTGGCATTTCCTGGTAAAATCACAAAAAGTAAAAACTTTCTTCCTCTAGAGAAAAATAGATCTTCAGATTGCAGCTAGTTATTACTCTACATTGTCTGAAGAAAAACATCTTAACAAAAAGTAGAATAGTTTTATGTCATTTTTACTATAAGAAATGACAGTAATTGACATATCATTTTCAGGTCAGGAAAAACATCACCATTTTCCCATTTTCTCTTGCTCACTGATTGCTAATAGATGAGGTTTAGTTCAGGTAAACAAGAAAAGGGAGAAGAGAAAACAAATGTAATTTTGTAAATGAGAGATATGATTAAAAACTACAAGTTAAAACTACTACGTTTCTTCCACAGAACACTGAAACCCCTTGCAGTACACCCACACTGATCCATCGCTTGCTCAAATTGTACTTTGAAGAGTGAGGTTCATATAACAGGACATAGAACTCAGCATGTATCTCAAACCACAAAAACTTGCTAGAATACTCCCGAAACTTACTTTAGCAGGAGGTAAAAAGTGCAGAAGGAAATTACTTCACACCCAAACATGAGGCCTACTAAAGCTGTATCACCAGGAAAATGGAAGGCATTTCTGCACCCCCATATAACATCCATGTGTTATGTAAAACGGTAATTTAATTCTGGGCAAATTTCTTTATACAGATTGATACAACCAAATAAATTTTTAATGACATCTCACCAATTACCAACTTTATCCCTCACTCTGCCAAAGAAATAAATTAAAAATACTGAGTACTACATCCGCACCTTCTCCAGTCATTGTAAACTGTTCACTGTCCACAGTATATAGCCCTGTTGAGCTCCAAAAAGCATTGAATTATTAATGACAATTTTGGGAGAAAGAAAATAAGAGGTATTTTCATGTTTAATGATGTCTCAAAGGGGAAGACTACATAATGGTCAAAAATGTACGCTGAAGGGAAATCGTTCCTTGATATCTTATTATCCTAAGTTCATTACTACAGTAAAAGGCCATCTCTACCCTCAAGCAATATCACATAAGCACCACTTTTGTCATTAGTGAAACATCCAGTTAACTAAAATCATTTTTAGATCATTAGAAAGATTGTTACTGACGTTTCAATAGGCATACACTTCATAACGGATACAAAGCTTTGGGTTCTCCGTCAAATAAAGGTGATAACATACTTACTTTTCTCTCTGGCCAATTATATTTTGCAAATATTGTGTCGTATGTGTCCACAGCTCCATCAGTAATCAACATTATGGCTTGGCTGCAAATACTTCCTTGTCCTGTGTGATTGAACTGTGAAAGGAATCAATCATTTAGTTACAGCATATTCCTGTTAGGTGAGGACAGGTAGGGTCGCATTAGATAAACATGGACCTTGTCAAATCTTGAGCATGCTTAGAAGTGGTTCAAAAAATCTCAGGTTGAAAACATTTCCTCATAGATATCTATGTTCTTACTGAATTGTAACTTCAGTTTGTAACAGAAATGAGATTCATTAAATATCCCCATTTTATTAGCTTGAAAAATAAGAAACATATAAAAATACAGCACTTTAGCAAATTAAAACTGTATTCCCCTGCATGTATTGATGCATCTACATAGGGTTTGCTTTAAATATAATATTAAAAGAAGAAGCTACACAAAAAGAATTAGAATTTTACTAAAAACTACAGAAGATACAGCCCTTAGAGAGATACACGACTACCCCTGTGGCATTCATAGTCACTCAGGATTACATTCCATATGTAATTTTTCATAATATGTTTATCTGGGAGGACCAAGTAAATATTATATATTCTCAGATTCTCCTATTACTTGGAATGAATACATGCAAGTAATTCAAGCTGATGAACAGCAGTAGTTGAGCACAGATAGTTAGACAGCAATCCCTTGGAGTATACAAAGAAAGTTTCATCATTCCACAAATGGAATTTTCTCCTGCTCAAAGAGCGAGTGAATTGGACTCAGTCACAACATAAGCTTTGATATCTTGATTGTGGAGCTGATGCCATAATTTTGAATCCATCTGTCTCCATTTGCTCTTATTGAAGAACAGGTTCTTATCTGTCTATGTATTGTTTTATATATTCAAGGAACTTAGGTGAAACATCTGGCTTTTAGCAAACAAATGCAAAGTCCGAAAATGATTTGATTTTTATAGATTTGGCTAACATTTGGATACATGCTAATGAAAGAGCAATCTCCTTTTGTTCTCCTCCTGTGTAGTTTTCCAGCACATTAGCAACTTTGTGGTCAGACAAGGCCTCATCCTACCACCTTTCTCTTGGCACTGAGAAAGCCAAGCAATAATTACCTTGTCCAACCTCACCAGCCTAACGGTGATAAATAGTGCCCAAAGAAGGGTGGACCCAACTTGAGACGCAGTTAAATTTAAAGACAAATTACCTTGAGAGGACACTGACTGCTTCTGAATTCAACAAAAGTTATTCACAGTGTTCTGGTTTTATTTGGGCTAGCCAATGCTCTGTCTTGAAGCTTTCTGCAGCCTACTTGCCCTTATATATTTGCCATTCTTTCTGGAACTCTAAACCCCTTTTTTTCTAGAAAAAGTTCTTAACTTCTGAAAATATCATTCTAGACTGTTACTTCACTGCAGTAGAAAACAGAGTAGATGGCGGGTTGTAGCAGTGCTCTGTCCTCTTTTGCCTTCACATTTCTATATCTAGGCAATCACATCTATAAATATAATTCAGCAATCATTTACATCATCTGCAGCTCTCCTCCGGATCAGTTTCCTTTTGATCAAACAGGACCCTCAGTGAACAGGAATAAAAAGCTGTAACTTAAAGGGAAACTCATGGGGGTTTACAGATTTAGCTGTATTTTGGTCACTGCCTGTGTGAGAATTTTTTATCTGTGATAACTGCAGGCAGTCTCCCTTTCAAATTCTTCAGTCATGATATTTTTTCGGTCTTAAGCAGAACCAGAATTGCTGAAGTGGGATTCCTTCACTACTATGACGTTAGATCCAATATTCTCTCACAAAGATGAAGTTACTTTGTCAAGGAATATATTCTTCAAAATACGGACAAAATATTTTGAAAGAGACAAAGTACATTAAAATGGAAATTAATGAAGGGGCAATGCCTTCATATGTTTATTTTAAAACACCATTCCGTATGCATCTGCATTATTCTACGTAGTTACATCTTCGAATATTTTGAAGAATGAGATTAAATTCAAATGCTTTCATGAGTAATATCTTCTCATATTTGCCTAGAACTTTAATTTTATTGAATAGCAAGAGTGATGAAAGTGCTTTCCATAATAATAACAATGACAAGGGCCTTATGATGAACTACAATTAACTCAGTGATTCATCAGTTGGAAGCAAAAATTTCAATGCATCCTGACATTTACAGCATTTGGTTGTGATTAGCAGTCTTTGAAATGTCACAGAATTTATTTAATTGGCTATGATTTTTTTAAAGGTAATCACTGCAAAGACCGTATTTGTCACCAAAAGAGATAATTGCAGTTGTCACATGACATACTAGGTGCCTAACTACTGTACCAAGCACTTCTATATTCTTACGCGGTATAATGAACGTTGCATAAATTGATGTTTGGAAAGAATTTGGAAGTGGATTTTTAAATGTGCTTTTCAACGACATCAGTAGCAACCATCTTCAAGTCTTAACAACCTAGGCAAATATTGGAAGGTAACTGCAAGGCAAAATTAACTAAATTTAATTAATGTAACCCCTGAACCATTCTAAAATCTAACCAGAATCTTAATAGAATATGTAAAGCAAAGTTTTTTCTTTTTTCCCCCCACTTTTTTTTTTCTTCCCTCCCTCCTCCTTTCCTTTTTTTTTTCAACGTAGACAAGAGTTCCTTAGCTAACCTCTAATTCACAAGAATAGATTTCAGGCACATAAAGCTCACATCTTGTAGACAAAGTGGAAGATGGTTAGCTGTACTCTTTTATAGAGAGATTAAGTAGCTTCTTCTCTGGCCTAGGTTGCTTAATAGAAGCTCCCAGAGACGTCTCTGATATCCCTGTATATAATGGAAAATACTTTTATGCTGTCTATTTTGGAAGAAGGCTTGAAGCTATTATACTCCCTTTTATAGTATACTAGAGTATAACTCTTTTATGTATATATGTAGCATGATCCACCACGACCTTACAGATCAAAAGACTCTCATTCATAGGTACAATTCAATCCATTATTAACGTAAAATGTATTTTTATATGTAAATTTCTTTATCTTTCACCACATACAAATTAGATCGAATTCTTGGTTTATAGATAATATTTTACTATCATCACACTTTTGAATGAGTTCTTTTAGCATAAAATTGACAGTAATTACTAGATAGCAAGAAAGGTGTCAGCAGCGTAAATCTGAAAAGCATTAACTTACTTCATTGAGCATGTTAAAAGCTTCATTTAAAGCAATGTCCAACATTCCAATTCCTTTAGCAAAAAGTTTGTCAAGGTGTTCCCTGAAATGCTGAAACATGAACACAGTTTTATTCTCAGTATATTGTTACAACATACATGCTGATATCAATGATTAAGGATTTCCAAATTCTTCTTTAGATATACTTAAGCTGCTCCAATTAATAAACCAAAGTAATTCCTGGTTAATGATTTTAACTTTTGAAGTCACGCTAAACTAAGGATGTATTAGAACAATAATAATGTGAATGAATCACAAGATAGTAATTCAATCAAATAATTCTCCTTTGACTTTTTGTTTGTGTTTCTACTTAGGGATATCCATATTTCATTTTTTACATCAATAGTAATTTTTATATTAATTAGCTTGTAGGTTTTTAGGGTCTGCTACTTAATAAAAATAGTTCTTCCTGAAACTTAGCTTCGAGATTCTATTTTTTGTTATGATCCCTCCTTAAAAGATAATAGATTCTAATCATTAGGCCACTGCAGTTTAAAAGCAGTTTATCAATGTCAATACAATATTTAGATTGGTAAAGAACTACCCTACACAAGAAGAAAGACAGGGCTAACCAATTGCCAGCTATATGTGACTATCTTCAGTATTAGGTTGCATAGTTACACTAAAATCCAATTTTTTGCAGCTTTAAATGGCTCATCAATCATGCCCTGCCATACCTGATGACCATGAACATGCAGAACATTTTATAACAAGCAGTTTTTAGACAATGACGGGTCAGAATTCATCCTATATTTTCCTCTTTCTAAGCATGTTATTTCTCCAGACATGTCAAAAGTTTGACAAGTCGCATATGTTGCATTCAACAAAAAACCAGAACTACTATACAATACATACATGAAGTTATAATTTCTTTTAGAGAAAACATAAGCTATGAAGTACTAAGTAGCACATCCTCAAAACAATGTTAGCACTACTCTCCAGAAATAAAGTGTTCAGAGGAGAAACAAATTCTCTTGGGTTTCTAAGAAGGAACAATATATCATTAAAAGCAGTATCACAGAATCATATAATTATAAAAATACACTGTATGCTACATCAACAATAAGTACTCCAATCCCTTGATTTTCTATGGTGGAAACTTTCTTTTTCAAAAAATAAAAAGATATCATAGCCACATATTGAAAGGCAGAGAACTTCCTATTTCATTATTAAATTCCAGTAAGCTGAAACAGGAAAATTTACATCCCAGCCTCCAGGCAATTCTGAACCCACAATAAAAGGGCTGCTTTTTCAAAACAATTACTTCATAGAGACCTAGTAAATGTGGTTCATCACAACGCAATACTCTGAACAGCCGAAAAGCCGAAAGGCAGTTTGGTTTGCCTAAATAAGCAGGGACAGCATAAATGCCCATATAGCTATGCTGCAAAATGGTTCTTTTATCCCCAGCTGAAACATAGGTCACTTAAGTAAATACTAGTTGGTATATCCATACGTACTAGTAATTACTCTTTTAAATGCATTTTCAAATATAATAATTGATTTGTAAGAAGAGAATGAAGATGTATGGCAGGAAACAGCAGGGGAGGCGATGCTTTTGTGAAGCATGACTTCAGTCTCCACAGCTGGATCAAAAAGTTACCGCAGCAGTTTAGTACGAGGCAAAATTTCATTTATCAGTCCATTGGTCTTAAAGTCCCTTATTACAGGCAAGAAACCCAAACTAATTATCTCTGTAGAAAAATTAAAATACTTCTGCCAGTTGAATTGCGCTTTTCATACTTTTTAAAAGTAATGAGGAAAATAAGAATGAATACAAAATACACAAACGTTCAACAAATGCATCAACCTCTTGTCGTTCTGCATCCAACTTATAATTTCAAAGCATCTCTGAAATTTAGGTCCAAATGGATGAAAAGCCTCATCGGCATATTCTTGACTTGAACTAACATAGCCTGGAAATTGAGAGCAGCAATGCAAAGGCGGCAGTTTCCAGACAAGAGCTACTCCAGCCGGCAGCAGCCCAGCGCAGCGTGTTTTCCATAGCTATTTCAAAACCAGTAACTACCCAACAGTCATATTCAGAGACGCCTGACTTCAGTGCTCAGGGTGACCTTAATACACAGAGCATCAGTCCATACACAAAAGGATTAACTACAGCACAGGACTGTTACAGTCATTAAAGCTTTTCAGAAAGCCAGGAAATAAAAAGGGTGTTCATGAAGTTCATATGAATTTAAAACTGTTCATTGGAATTCTTCCAAAACTAAAATATATAATGTTTATAAAAACTTTCAGGAAACATCTTAGCAAAACCAGTTTTATATATAGCTGATCTTTTTAAACATAAAGGTTTGTTAATACTTAAAAATATTTTAAACAAACAGTTTACTATTGTTTCATCAGCACCAAAACCAATTTAAATAACATGAAAGCTAACGTGTTGGCCAGACATTTTCAAGCAGCTCTATGCTCACAGCCCACCTCTTCCAGATATGTGGAACTAAGGTTAGTCTACAGTTAATATAGACACTTCCCTACCAACACAGGGATTCACCTCAATCTCTGAAAATGGAGAAAGACAGATTTTTTTTCCATTGGAAAAGGTTTTCTAATCTTACCTTTTCATAAATCATATATGTTAAAATAAATATTTATTACAAATCATATTTCTCTTTGGTATACGTTTCTACTTCATGATTAAACTAGAATTGTTTCAGTATTTAAAACCCACAATATTTTATAAAATCTCTGAACATTTCAGAGACAAGTACCATGGAATGTTTATTGCATATGCATTATCAAGTGTGAACATACGGCATAAACAGATTACCGAAAATTACTAGTAAATGGTGTAAACTCTAGTGTATAATTCAGTCCATGTGATCTGTCAGGAGAACAAATATCTTCCCTTGCTATAGCTATATATTGCAAGTTCTTGAAAAATACATTGTTGATGTAAGGGGAAATATAATAGCGATGTTTGTTTGATACAAAAGAGTAAAAAAGTTAAAAATCTATTTCATGCACTATGAATTTTAACAAATCCATGTTTTCTGCCTCCAGGCTTCAGGGTGAACAGATGCTACAAGGTGATTCTGCAAAAGTATGGAATAACAAAAATGCAAGTGTGGTTTGGTCTTTGTCTGAAGGGGGTTTATGGGGTTCTCAGATTTGTTTTTTAAACCAACTCCATTCTCTGTCCTGCTCTTGAATTTCAGCACTGAGTATGTCCACTGGAAAAGCACACAACATGCAAATTAACATTTCAACATTTCTTTGTTTCCCTTTTATCATACCAGATGCCCTGGATGTGTGGCGTTAATTGGACCTGGGCCAAAAGAAACCATGTTTCTTTTTGGAGGCAGCACAAAGCAAACCTTCCTCAGATTGTTCACTCTACAGCAAGCTGAGGCTGCTTATTAGTAAATAGTCAAAATGTACTATTGCACTTTCATAGAGACCGGTTTTTTAACCTTTTAAAGAGTGATACCTTATTCTGATTTCAAAGGGCATACTACTAGACAGAACTACTACCGGATATGCTGTTGTTTTAATGGAAATTTATATGAAAAAAAAAAAATCCAAATCTCCCAAACCAATTTTTTCCTATTTCCCATGTCCAGTCAGGCCAGCAATGCCCTACTAGCCAGGCTACCGTGCCCCCTTCATTACTGGAAAAGGCATTTAAAAAAACCATTATATCCTTTTACATAAGAAAACCAAAGTTGCAAACTAGTATACCTCTCAAAAATTTCTCTACAACTTGCCCACATCATTCCAACTGCCATTTAATAATTTTGTCCCTTACAAAAACACTGCAAAAAAAGTAGATTTCAACACCAATAGGAGTGAAAAAATATCAGGGCAGGACATTAACCACTGAAACATCAATTTAAAGAAAAAGAATAAATTATTTTGGAATGAGGTAAGAAACCCCTCAATTCCACTTTCAATAACATTCAGGAAGCAAACAGATACCGGAAAGCAGGAGCCTTTTGCTCCTAATGAGTCTAAAAGCATATTTTCATCTTAAATGCCTCTTTTTAGTAAAAAACTGCACAAGACATAATATTGGTTCATCTCAGCTACTCTTTACTCTCCTGTTGGAGCCCCTGTAGATTAATACTTGAATTTCCTAGAGTTTGAACTGGCTATCTGTCCAGCCGTTTGCACAAACTGTATGTCTAATTTCCATGTGCAATTACCGGAATCTGCAATGTCTAATTGTGGACTCAAACACTTAATTGACATGCATAATCCTGGTAATTCCGAATGCAAATAAGGCACAATTATGACAATCAGACTCTGATGTCTGATTACAAAATTACAGGGCCAGACCTCAACAGGAAAACTTGTGTCTTATCACAGTGAGGAAGCATAGATGTGTTCACCATTTAGAAATGACTGAAAAACAGGAGCTGAAGAGAGTGAGGATACAAACACCAGGACAAGGCCCTTGCGTGTATCTGCAAGGGTTCAACCCTATTTTTAACATCGCAAACACTTACAGGATTGCACTGATGGGTTTCTTCCCCAGCATTATGACAAAGCTAGTCACAACAGCGGCACGCTTGGCTCCAGTTTTAACTGGCACATAGTCCACGAGACTTCACAGGCTGTTTTAATGCATCTTAACATGAGGGCCCCACCTAAAGCCTCATACATGGTGATAGATACATCACCAGTAAGTTCAGCTTGCTGTGGCTTGTAGCAGATGCTTTTTCTGGAAGACCTGAAAACCTGTTTGCCATTATATGATATTTCTCTACAACTGACAAGATAGATGTACACTGGTAGTCAGTTTACTGTTGTGAGCTTCTGACCAAATCAAGTCTCCATCTCTTATCTTCCTTACTTTTTTTCCCTAAGTAGGAAAAAAAAAAGAAAAAAGAGGTTAAACCAGCCTCGTTTTTTTTTTTCTTTCCTACTTAGGGCTCCTGAATTAGCTCCTAATGTCCCATTTATACAGTTTTCAGCATTTTTATTACAACCAACAAAGTTTTGATTTCTTTCTTGTTAAGGCAATATGCTACACAGTAGACCCAGAACATTTTATTAAAGCTTCTTTGTGATTACAAATTTTGGGGGGTTGGACTCGATGATCTCCAGAGGTCCCTTCCAACCCCTAACATTCTATGATTCTATGATTACTAAAAATAACGCACCATTTATGATGAGTAGGAATGCCCAAATTAGATGGGGTTACAGGACCATGGATTCAAGTCTAAGCATACACGAAAAAAGCATTTTCCATTCATTCCAAAGAGAGAAGTAACAGTTCACAACTGATATATGCAGCAGAGTTTATACAATTACACTGGAAAACTATTATATTTGCTAGTAATTTTCTGACGAGGGTGGGCTTCCTACAGAAAAACATTGTTAATGGGTTCAACATTCCTCCAGATTTCTCTGTCAGTTTTAGTGCAAGTCTTTGCTATATCTCGTATAGTTCCCATACTCATCCGTGCACACTGTTACTCCAAATGTTCCCAAGACATACTTGGCAAAGGGATTCATGAAGACGAACTACAGCAGCATATAAACCAGTAAAAACACCAACCCCCAGCAATCAGGAGGAGTATGTGTGAGGTGGGAGAGTGGTGTTTACTGATGTGTCACAGCGAAGGTTATCCACACGGACAAACAGTTAATAAATGTGCATTCCCATCTGCAAAATGCATTAAAATACCATCGCATTTAAAGTCCATTGCCAAGGCTGTAATGGGCTAGCTTGTTGGTGATGATTATCCAACCACTTCAACTCCCTAGCACTCCCTAGCACTAGACTTTCTTCAGGAAGACAATCCCGAAAACGCCGCTGAAGGAGGAGCTCAAGATTGAAGATACTCAGATGAAAGACGAGTTCTTGCTAAGTCAGCCGGTTTCTGAGGGTCGCAACAGAAAACTTCAGACCAAATTGCAGTGATCTGGGGCTAGCTGAAGGTTTTGGGGGTCTCTAATGGCTAGCTAGTTTTAAAAAGAGTAGATTTCAGTGAGACATTACGGTTTTGTCTTTTTAATGGCTGAGCAATGCAGTCAACAACCTTTTTTTTTTGAGATCCGACACAGACGGATAGATAAATATACACCTAAGTAATTTGCTTAAATACAATTCAATATGCAAAATTGGTATTTACCAGCCTCTTACTGGCAATTTCATTTGGCTTCATTGCTGAATCAGTCTCTCGGTTATTTAATTTCTGGTAATTGCATACGAAAATAAAAGCTTATTGGAAGTTACACAGTACATCTGTCTATTTTTGTCATTCTAATTTACACAGGACTAAGTTCCTGATTTAGTTTGGAGTTATGGAGCCTATCTGTGCATCTAGAAGATGATATATTTCATCTGGAAACATTTACAGAGAAATGTCCTCAACCCATATATAGTCCATTAAAACAACATATAAAAGAGGAATGTATATTGTAATATTGTTACTTTAAATCTGGAGTTACATTAAATCAGATTGTCATCTGATTCCTTTGGGGTAGGTAAATTGTAACATGGAGTTTCTCAAAGATGAAAACCTCTTGGCCCAAGAAAACTAGTATTAAAATAGGCAGTTCCACATGTTTGTAATTTGTGGAGAAAGTGCAGACGGTGACAGAATAGTGTCTGAACTATTTCCCACTCTTCTTTAAATTTGTGTATAGCAAATTGATACACTTCAAGGTAGCAGCTGTTTAATGCTAATGCCAAATTATAAATTAGTCCGGTAAAATTCAAATATACGTTACATACTTTATATTACTAAACCACATTTAGGATCACAGAGGAATTTCCACTTCATTTATGCTACCCAGTGTAATTATATATTTCATTTCTGTGATAAAACCTGAAGCAAGTTTTGAAAACTGGGGGTAGCTTACAACATTCTAAGAATATATCTCCACTTTTCTAAACTGAACCTTCCATGCGAGTATGTGCCGACGCAAAAATTTTATTATAAATGCTAGGCTATGAAAAATTTTTGAATAAGTGGATGCAACCCAATGCCTGCCATATTACCCGAAACTATAATTATTCTTACAACACATTACTGTATTCTCCTACTGTAAAAAAAAAGCAGAAACAATATCTGTTAGAAGAAAACTAGTACTGGGATGCCTACTTTGTATCTTAATAAAACTGGTGATACAGACACATTCACATCTCACTGTCATGTTTGAAGCTGTAATTTCATTTTTTATAAATAGATAACTCAGACTTGATTCCTTAAGGTTTCTCAAAATAAGTATGATTTCTGAAGTTGTATCTGAGAGAAATTCAAGGCGCCATTAGATCCTCAATGCTCTAAAAGCTACACATAACATAAGCTTTCAGAGAACAAACGATTTTGCAGAAAAAAAAAATTGATTTAATCACGTTATGCTAGCATACAACAGCTAGCAGTAAAAAATTGAAGTTAAATGAAGATTTACAACTCAAGACTGTGGAAGAGTCTGTTCAAGAGGGAGAAAGGTCTACCTGAAAAAGTCCAGCGGAGGCTACGGGGATGATGAGGGGACGGGAACACCTGCCTGATGAGGAAAGGTTGAGAGACCTGGGGCTGGTTAGTCTGGAGAAGAGAAGACTGAGAGGGGATCTAATGAATGTGGAT
>JAVSBS010007990.1:191562-205432 GCA_033124195.1 Coracias cyanogaster | reverse complement strand
TTACCTCTTTGTTGGCTCTGTCTGCTTGAACTAATGTTCCATTCAGACACGGCTCTACATAGTGAAGTTCTTCATTATACTATAGAGAGAAATAAAAAGTATGATGAAAAATTCAATTAAAAGCTTTCAAAATACAATTTAATTTAATGATTGAGAACTATAGTGAAACATGCACATAAAGCAAGAACAAAAGGATTCGGATGATTTTTAAAAACTGGTATTTTTTTCCTTTTACGTGATTCTTAATGTGTCAGAGGTTTATACTTTTAAAAGGGAGCATGTAACTGAATGGATGCCAACACTCAGGTGGAGTTATTGGGTACTATATACACTAGCTGGCATAAATACCCTTCAAGTTGAAATCTGGGTAACATTAAGAGATCATGTTTCATACATCAGAGTGACAATTCCCAGTTCTTTGCTACATATTAAAAAAAAAAAAGTCCTGACAAATATTTGAGGCACTGGCTAACACTTTGGAAGGTTAATAGTGGAATGACTACACCAAGTCTATAAGCTTGAATCAATCCTGAACACGTCTGACAACAGTCAGAATTTCAGTGAAGCAGAGTAGCTTATTATACACTAAGTAATGAAGCTGTGACAGATCTTTAAGGAATTATCTGCTTACTTATCTTGCAAGGTGTATGATAGCCCAATCCTATTTTCAGAAGCGTCTTAATCATTAAAAGAAACTACATCTCTGCAGTCAATAAATCTTGCAGAATCATGGATGCTTAAGTCACTTGATTGAAAATTGGACTGGACTGTTTAGATGTTTTAAATCCTTCAGAACAAGTCAAAGAATACAAAAGTACCTTCAAAACATCTACATTAGTTTTACAGATGCAGTTTTCACTTAATTCTTCTTCTCATTAATTTAGCATTTCGGCTTTAAGCAATTTCACCCTTTCATAGGCATTAAGTGAATCAGAATATCCATAGTAAACAGCAAAAGACACTCATATAAGTGAAAGATAATCAGGAAAAACATTTCATTAGATTATTATATGCATTTACGCCTTTCTTCCTCCACCTCAGTCAGAATTAAAAAAAACCTACAATGACTCATTACAGAACTCAGCGTAGAGAAGGCTCTGTCACTGGAAGTTCTCACTGCCTCTGTCTGCCTGTAGCTCTACATTTGTTCTACTCTCTTCAGTTTAACACCGCTGCTTTCTCCACACGTGTCTAACCAAAGACCACTGCAACCTGTTCCACTTTGGACATCCGTCCTCATTATTCATTTTAACAGTGCCCTACTCATCCCACTCATCATCATGGAACTACTGTTGCATAAGGAAGAATGTTTAATTTGAATGGCATCAAGTAACTTTTCAGGCACTGTGCTGGACTCAGCCCTTAGCTATAAGGAAATACAAACCCAGAGTAACTCAACTTACTCTTGCTGGTTATTATATAGACTATGTACATCAGCATCATAGTAATGGGTGGTTGTACGGAAACAAACAAAAATGCCTGAAAGATATTTACACATACTTTCTGCAGAAGATTTGCACACTTCCTAGTTATTTTATTCCCATCAATGTTATTCCAATAGAAGAGTGATTGTCTGTTGCTCCAAAGGTAATACAAAAAACAAGACAAAGACTTCTAGAACACTTTAGAGTCACTGAGTGTGTCCTGTGTGCGCCTCAGTGACATAAAAGTTTATTGAACTGATAAATGATGTACTTTCCCCTGTAGTTTCTCTCTTCAGGATGCTTTCAAATCTATCTCCTGGCAGTCACTGCAAAATAATAATGCCAAATCTACACAGCATCTCTTATTATAGGCCAAAGTCAAGACCTCATTCCATTCTATTGTAAAAAAAAAATATTTAAAATCTCTAGCAGACACTGGTACCCCAGCACCTACTCCCAAGCTTTTGCCTGTCTTCACACAGGTTTGTTCTTCAGCATGTTCTTTAATCAATATACTTTCTCCTGTTCTTAGCTTCATTTCTGTAGCTGTCACTGGAAACTTTTCTTTACATGATACCAAGTGCAGCGTCCGCAATTGGCCAACATGCAACAAAATGTTAAAATCTACTTGTCCCTCATGCATAGCCTCCATTTCAAATATCTGCGTGCAAGCAAACTCAGGATTTCCTCATGTTGTAGTAGTACCATCATTTTTTTTCCAGGCCTACTATCACCAGCAAATAGATGAAACACATCCATACTCGATCAGACCTGGCATCTAAGCAGCATGATTTTAATTCATTAGATTTCTGTAAGTTTTAACTACTATTTTGAGTAAGTCATATCATCAGGCTGTTCCCACAGACATGTAGCTTCCATGTCTGCTAGCTGCACCACAACCCAGAGATCCCCCCACGCCTTTAGTGTTATTCAATTGCATAGTATAAAGGATGCCTACACTTTCAGAGGATGCTCTTTAAGCCCCTCAGCAGCCTCATTTTACAGAATTGACCTGTTTCAAAAAGGATGAATAAAAATGATCATTCTGAAAAACAACACAATTGCATAGATGGCATGTGGACCCAGCACTTTCATTGTCACTGTGAGCATAAAACATAGATATTAATCCTTCTGAAACCCAGCCAAATTGTGACATCATTTGCATTTGTGGCACCTAATATACCTTGAGATTATGACTATCAAAAATATTTTATGTAATCTGCTCTGTATGGCACAAGAAACTAGAAGAAGAAACTAATGGCGTTCTGTGTATAACAAGTGTGACCTGGAAGTGTTCTGTGTGTTAATGGTTTCTCCTCTACGTACAAATGAAAGCAGAGTAAGAAAAATCTTTCTATGGAAAGGTATAGCACCTTCTGATGGTTTCAATTCTTGCAAGGGTGCATTTTATGATCTATCTTAATTATTCTAATTTTTATACTCTGCTAGTTGTATACACTTTCTTCTCTTTTTTTAAAAAAAACCTCAAATATGAAGAGATGGAAAAATTCACTGAACACAATGATTTCAGTTCCAAAAGGAATTCCCAAACCAGCAAGTATCTGCCTCTCTGTGTCCATGAACACTGTAGTATTCTGATGCAACATGTGATAGCATCCAAGTAGTCCTTGCTGCTTGAACCAGCATAGCCACTGGATAAGGCCTTCAGTGCAACTGTCACCTTCTAGTAAAATACCCAAGCCGTGCTTCATAGCATATATTCGATTACTTTGTTCTTGTCATGGGGTGTTTTGTAGCGTTATTGGCAATGCCTTTCTTCTAACTGTGCCAAACCTGTAAAGAGGAAGAGGGGAAAAAAAATCCCTCCCACTTCCTCACCACTCTATCAGCGGTTTGAACTCAGATCTGCAGCTTTTCTATGGCATTTAAAATTCTGTATTTAGTGACACAGCTTCCTGATCTTGATTCAAAAGGCTGATTAGTAACTGCTGACTTTGCCAGCAGTACCCAGTATAGATCTCTTTTTAATTTACCTCAGTAAAAGCCTGCATTTTGCTTTCAAGAGTTTTGCATTACACTATTTTCTTGTATTTCCCAGAGTTGCATAGTACCATACCCCTATATTCTGACATATGACAACTCTGTATGTTATAGCTGTGATAGCTCTGATACAATAGCTGAGAGAGCTAACACTCGTGCAATAGCTGTGAGTAGCCTGTGCCTTGCTGAAGGAGGGAGAGAAGCAAAAAACAATTACCTTCCTTTCTGAGCTCCTCTTCTAAAACCTTGGTCTTTCATTTCTCTTGTAATTTAAACACTTGGTGACATCTACTTTTATTATTTGATTTACTTATTTACATTTCTCTGTTTAGTTAGTTCACGTTATTTTGTCATTCTAGTTATTTCTTTGCAAAACAGGCATAAAATAAAATGAGTGGGCTAAATTTGAAATAAGAGGAACAATATAGCTAATTAGACAGCTGCTGACCTATATTGTATAATCAGATGTTATTTGTATTCTGAAAATGTAACATATATATAAGATTCTAGCACACACCTACAGAAGTAGTTTACATTTATCTTAGTATTTTTCATATTTATCCTTTGTCATAGTTAAACTTTTGGGACCAATGTCCAGGGAAACAATCTAAATTCACATTTTGTTGTGCAACAATACACAGATCAGAGATTTCACACTGTATTAGGCATACTCAGCTATCCAATACAGCCCAACCTAAGACCCAACAGGGAAGCCAGTCCAGAAAAGGAACAAAAGGAATCGGTATTTCCAAAGTTCCACTAGTGTCACGATGCACAAGTGGCACACAAGGGCAGCCCACTGCCTGGAACCATCATATGGTGGTCAGCAACTGGCTGCCTTTCTCAGTCTGCTCACCCGTCAGCTGTACAGAATATCATTATTCAGGCAGGCAGAAAAGTTTATCCATAGTCTATTCTGTATCACTATAAGGGCTCCAAAGAAGAGACTACACAGTAATCATTTGTAATGGAAAATTCTACAAATTAAAACCAGGGAACTACACTACTCTGCTTTGAATTAACGAATACTTTTCTTCTAATTCTGCTAAAATGGTGTGACTAAAGCATTAAAATTCATTTAACATTCTTGGCTCAGTTAATATTTTGTTAATTTAATGTAGAGTTAACATTTTTATAAAAGCATTTTTAAAATTCCAGCATTCAGCAAAATTAGTACTCATTTTATGATAATATTGTTAATTTAATGCATGACTTGGAATTATACTTCAAAGTGAATTGGTAAAAGATGCCTTTTCTCTTGTTGTTGCAGGCATCTCTGTTCATACACCACTGAATTGACCTTAAATTTTAACATAGGCAGCACAAATTTGCTCTTATATTTCAATAAATTTTTGCAATTCAATCATCTAGTCCATCAATTCCAGATAGATTTTGAAATAACCTACCCATGAAAGCTAAAATGATTTTTTAATATTAGCCTTTTATGTTTATTCTCTGGAAAGACCTGCACTGAATTCTGCTTTTTGCTATATATACTTACAAATTTTAAAGTATATTTAGTGAAAAATAAAATGGATATGAAACAACTTAGCTAATGTATTGCTATGGCTTTTGTTCTTGGCTGGGGTTTGGGGTTGTTGGGTTTTTTTGCTATCATACTGCATATTTTTAAGTATTAACTGATTCTTTATAATTTTAGTATGTAGTGACCGTACAGTTAATCGGGATCCTAAACATGTTTGCGTATGAAATACTGAAGCGTGTAACAACAACCCAGAAAGCAAACTGAAAACTTTAAAAACCTTTTGTACAATAAAATACTGTAAAGGGAGAATACAAAACCACCTGAGTTGATGACCACAAATTTTGCACAAACGCTTTTCAGATTCCACTTTTTCATCTGCTAAGTTCTGTTTCCTCCTCTTTCACTCACAGATACTGGTTTTCTCAATGCTCAATTCCTTTCCCTCTTGACCCCCACTGTCAACCGAGCACTTACATTCATCCAGCTTCTCTAACCTCATGTTCTCTATTGGTTAACTTTAAAGTGCTCTTCCTTCTCACTGTAACAAATGGAAAAAATTCTCACCAGCTCGTGTAACTCTTCCCCTTGCTTCATTCCCGCTGTTGCTCACCTTAAGTCCTCTCTCTCACCTTCCATCACAATTTTCCATGCATTTCCTTCTTTTGCCTCAAAATGCAGGCATGCTTTAGGGTTCTCCCCTCTTGTAAGAATGAGAGAGAACTCCTTAACCTACTGGACTGCTAATTCCTGGCCCAGTTTTTACAGAAGTCTTCTATGGCAAGTAATTGTTCTATTAACCACTGTGCATAATAAAGCCATCCTCCTGACAATCACTCAGGCTCAAAACTTTGGCTTCATCTAATAAGTGTATTTTTTGTCCAGATTTCCCCACATAAAGCTCCTATTGCATCTCAAATTTTGGTCTGGGAAGGGAAAAAATACCTGGTCATTTATCTCAGACTTCCAGATGTCCAGTAGTCCTCACACAGCAATTTGGACAGGCCTTTCAGAAGAACAAGTGGTGTGAGCAAGTATCAGCTGTGTGCTATGTGAAAAGTCTTCAGCATTTAGGCACAGTGGATCTATTTTACACACACCAGTTCTAGATACAGAGACTCGCTATATATACACAGATCTATGTCACAAAGGCGGTTTCTTATATGGCCATAAATGTAACTTACCTTCAAATCAAATCACTTTCACATCGCCAGGCTAGATCTAAATTATAAGAATGTCTTGGTTTCAGCTGGGATAGGTTAATTTTCCTTCTTAAGAGTTAGAACAGTGCTGTGTTTGGCTGCTGGCCTGGTTCAAACCACAACAAAAGAGTAAGATATAATCTTACTCAAACATTTGTCTACAGATAAAGGCTATACAGGAATTTCAGTGCTTTCACACCAAGAAGCCTCTTGGTGTGGGCTTTGTCGTCTCATGTTTTGATCACTGAAACATCCTCTCTGGTCTTGACAAAGATCATTTACCCCACTGGCACTTATTCAGAGCAGTGCTTCAGAAGTAATTCTTGCTGATCATTTAGATCACAGTAACCCTGGCTTTACTGTGTACCCTCACTGTGTCTTCTTCTAACACACCAAATTTTAAAAGAAGTTCGTAACCCAGCCCCAGCCTGCCTACGCCATTTCTCATTCAAATGTCCACTCCCTTCTCCACAGCATCGGTTGCTATTACCAGTTTGGTACATTTTCCAGTGAACAAATTTTGTGTTTTCTTTACCTTTTTTTTTTTTCTCTTGTTTTGTGAGGCATCTAGTCAAAAACAACTCCTTAAAAACTCTTCTCCTGAGATACCTTCAAGGGGACGGGACAACACTTTACCCACTCACTGTCCCTCCTGTCATGGTCTCTTTGTTTCTCCCCATCTTTCTGTAGTACCCCTTTCAACACAGTGATTAATTTCAGGTTCGTATTTGCACAATAACTGAACAACCAGTGTCCTAATGAAATTAAACAGCTGTCTGGTAAGCACAAAATTGCATACTCAGTTGCTATTTCTACTTATTTCAACAAATATTCATCCTAAAATAGGTTATAGAAAGGAAAGAACTTTCAGATGAAAAAATTACCTCAGAAAAAGGCTATGATTGCCACAGTAATTCTGTATTTTTCTAGATATTAAGAATTCCTTATGCTAACCAAAGCACATATTAGGTGTAAGCAGGAGAGGGCTGCAGGGAACTCGTGCGGGAGCTGGCTGTGAGCAGCCCTGTGCCCACCACAGCCAGTTCCAGCCAGGCCAGCACCGGTCCCAGCAGCCCGAATGGTGCCAAAAGTGCAGCAACTGCCTGAGGCCTCATGGCCCTGGCACGGGCAGGCGTCCGGGAAGAGCTGTCAGGGGCTGGGACCATTTGGAAACACAGATGGAGAAGGGTCATGGTGAAAGGGGCGTGCTTCTGGACACCATGGCTTGCAGGTGACCCATACAAGGGCAGGGACACCCCTGAGGGACTGCAGCCATGGATGACCCACGTGGAAGAGGAAAACAGCAGAGGAAAACCAGTGAGCAGTGAGAAACTAAAAAGCAGAGCTGCTGACAGAAATCTACACAGGACCCTGACCCAAATGTCACAAACCTCACCCAGGGGACGGACCAAAACCAGGGGTGCTGAGACATGGGGCAGGAAGTGTTGGGCAGAATTTCAGCCTGGGCAAGGGGGAGGAAAAGCTCAGTTGAGTGTTTTTCCTTTTCTTAATACCCGAATCCGTGGATCAGAAGTCTGTGCTAAGCGGCAATAAATTATGACAAAATTTTGTGACCTCATGCTGTTCTATGCACAGCTCAGTTTGTTTTCAATTAAAGTTTAAAACGAAAAAAAATTATAATTAGTTATTTCATGCTTGCTTTTTTTGAAGTATTTACACAGTATTTCTGCTGCATTACTTAGGCAGAATCGTTAGTTTGGATTCTAGCTACATATATTTCTATGTTTTTTGTTATAGATGAGACTTTTGGTTTTCCCAAAGTAAAAAACTTCGTTTTAAAGACATTTCTTTTTTCTTCCCACATTATTCACAGTAACTGTCACAACTACTGATAAACACAGAGATTATACACTGAAAAATGGCTGGTCAAGTATCTTAATAATTACTTAGTTGAAACATTCTTTCAACCTAAAAAAGTCATTTAGATTGCAGTTAATCACAATTTTTTGAAGGACGGTAAACCTTTTTTTTCATACAGGATGTAATTATGTTTTTCTATAACATGAGCTTCTGCTAATTAAGCAATTATGCAAGGAGATAAATAGGAAAGATATTCTGAACTAACTGCTTGCTGTCTGTTAAAAATACAGTAAATGTAGACATATTTCAGGCATATATACTTCATTCATCTCAATGATTTGCACGGATGTCACCAGGGTCATTTATTTTAGTACACAAAGGGCATTTGACTTGTAGCAAAAAAGGGCCAAAATCCTCCTTACTTTCAAGGGTTTGAAGACATTTTTAGGATTTATGCATATGATAAAACAACATATTTATAAAGTACTAGCAAAGGAAGATCAGCAAATGAGAACTTATAAACAGAATCACAGAATCACTCTGGTTGGAAAAGACCTTTAAGATCAAGTCCAACTACCAACCCAACTCTACTGCGTCCATCACCGAACCAATTCCTCCTCCCTCTCCCTGCCCTATTCCCCAAGCTAATCGTAGTTCTGATGTCAGTTTTGGACTCGTTAAAGCCATTCTTACCTACATGATCAATCCCATTACTCTTAAATACTGTAAAACTAACCTCTTGTCATAGATGTAAAGCATGTACCTGTACCAGGGAAAACTAACTACCATACAGAAATAACAGGAACTATTGATGATCTAATTTATCACTAAGTACCTGTAATACCTCTGCACAACTTACACATAGCTACATTTCAGATTCGCACTAAGGAAAGCATGAACAAGGAGTAGCTACATCGACATACAAGCTTCAGCAAAAGCTAAGATCTGATTCTATTAATTCTGACGTAAATTCTTACATATTAACTGTTTTGCAATTTGCACTGCATTGGAAATCTATGGGGGGAAAAAGGGAGGGGGGAGTGGGGCCAGACCCCAAAGCTAAAAATTAAGGTAATGTAAAAAGTTCAGGCAAACTACAAAATAGATTATGATTCTTTGCAACTCTGAAACTCATGACAACTTAAGGGGTTTCAGATTACGAGCCATAGAAAAACAGTTTGAAAACCACTGTCATCTGAAGAAGCTTGCATTGGAAAATCACCATGTCTGCCCAGGTGGTTTAGATGTCATCTTATGTCCATCACCTGCCTCCAACATTTTTCAAGTGTATTGTGTGATGCAAACCATGACAGATAGCAACAAATATAGAAGAAAAATCCCATGACACTCACAGCAATTATATTGAAGAAGTCATCATCTCCAAGGGTATCCAAAATAGACGAAACTGTCTGTTTTGCAATAGTCAAGCGAAGCCCTTTCATACTGCCACTGACATCTACTAGAATTACCACATCTTTTGGAGAAGTTGCTGCTTGGATGTACCTAAGACAAAAGGCAAAACAATTTTGTGGTTTTTTTAAATAGTGAACTTTTCATCCTTTCAAATTTCTTAAACAGTGGTAATCATCTTTTGCCTACCATTTTCTGTTTCTGCAGTCAAACGCAATGACTCCATTCTCATCAGGCTCCCACTTAATTCCTGTTTAAAAGAAGAGATAAAAAGATTAAATTACATTTTCGGGATACCAGTTCAAAATATATCTGTAGCGTTAGGGCTAAGCAGCACTAAGAGAGTTTCATACTTTAACAGGCAATGTTATTATAACATAGGAAATACTATTTAAAAAAAAAAAAAATTGAATAAAATAGGACTGCCAAACCCAATATTTTTGTTCTCACTCCTTTTTAGCCTACTGTAAGGTGAAAACCTCTTCAAGCCTTTTTTTTTTACGTTTATCATACTACTGTCACTAAAGTATTGTCATCCTTGGCCATTGGTGCTGGCAAGCTTTATCACATGCTTGCCAAGTTCCTTTCAAACCTTGAGCACGTACTAACCATGGCTGATATCAACAGGTCCTGCTATACTAATTGCTTCACTCACAGGTCATAACCTAATGTTTTGCTCACATCACTATGAAGAGGTAATATCTTGTGGTTGTGGGTCAAAAGAGATACGATAAAAACATGTCCAAGCAAAAAAAAAAAAAAAAAGAAAAATTGACAGGGCAATCCTTCATACTTTTTATACTTGTTTCCTAGCACAAAAGAGGAAACAGCCTTTAAAATACAAACTAATGTTTCTTCTACACTTGAAATATTGCAGAGCTTGAGAACTGGAGCAGAAACGAACAGTTCCTATTATGGAACCCAAAGTTACAGAAGCTGAGGATCAGTCTGTTTAACTTTTTGGTTTGTTTTATATGTAGTAAATTTGGTATGTGATTAAACATAAAACTTCATAGGAAACTATATATTTTAACTTATTTCTATAGAAATAATACAAATGATCTAATTGCACTTTATTGGAACTAATGTGAAAGTAAACTTTAAAACAAGTTTTTGAAATCTTTACATTTAAAGATGTCAAGTTAAGTGGAAGACTAAAAACTGGAAAAGAAATTACAATTTATGAAGAGTCAAACCCTTTTGCCCTCCTTTTCCACAGTCAACATGCTTAGAAGTTATTTTTCATCTGTGTGTATATCTATGTATATCCATATCTGTGTATCTATGAGTACATGAGCTATCTTGGGGCCTTCCCTTCCAGATGAAAATTGGTAGAAAAAAAACCTCAGAGCATTGAAAATGTTGATTAGAAATCTCTCTCTGAAACCAAGATACAGTAAATAAAACCTGCAAGTATCTGTGAAAATCATATGTGTGACAATACTCTGGAAATTTGCAGCCATAACATTCATTATTGTAAGATCTTGTATTTTTCTTACCTGGATATTGCCTAAAAAAGCCTTTTGCACTTCCAAAGTACTGCCAGATGAGAGAAGGGTCACGGTCAAAATTATCAACAAACACCTTATTTAAAGATTCTGACCAATAAACTCCATTTACAATGGCAGGATCTGTGGGGAAACAAACAAAACACACACACATTAAAAAAAAAAACAAACAAACAAAAAAACAAAACCAGAAACAAAACAACAAACAAAAGCTAATGGAGAAAAGTTATTTTACCTAAATACAATCTCTTTTGTTCTATTGTCTTCAGCTTATTGAGCATGCAATAATCTAGTGACTGCAAACTAGTGCAGAACATCTTTTAGTTTCTTTTGTCAATTAAGTGATTCAGAATAAATGATACCCTGAAATAATGAAAGTCTGATTAAAATCCAGAAGAGACACCAGGTACGTTTTTTAGATAAGTTAAAATTGCTCATTAGAACTATCGGGAGCTACTGTATCACTTGTTCTGGAGAAAATAAATGAGTCCACCTAATAATATATTTACTCAATTTACTTCCCTTAAATGCATGGAATGTCTCATGGCAACACTGGATGTTTGGGGTTTTTTTTAACTTCAACTTGGTAAGACCATTCCCACTATATCTGAAAGTTTGTGTGGTAACAGAAAGTTAAATACTTTTCATTTCACACTTGAATGAATTATGATATACATACAAACACAAAATCGCATGACAAATAATACTAAGTGTTATTTGGAAAACACTAAGCCCAGATTTTACAACAATTACCTCATTATTATTTTATTCCAATAGAAAGAGAAATACAAAACAAATCCTTGGTGTTGAAAATAAACTATTTCTGTTTAAAACACCCTCATCTATTGATTCCTAAAAATCCAGACCACCGAAGTATATTTTTAAGCTACGGATTTGGTTTGATATTAGGAAATTGGAAATAAATGAATGTATCTAAACAAGTTACACAATTCCAAATGATGAATTTTGAAAGATGGGAAACAATTAAGATATATTATAACCACAACTCAATCTGTATGTGAAGTCAGCAGAATAGAAAGGAAAAAATGGAATTAAAATCAGAGATGTATTATTTCATTTGTAAAAGTGTGCATAAACATAAATACACAGTAACATGGTCTCAAGTATTTGAAATAATGCTTCCATTAGCTTGCAGAATAATGATTGCAGAAGACTGCTTAGAATATTATTTTAATGGAGTGGGAAAGGGTGTGTTGTTACCTTTCTTTACATTCACCAGGAAAAACAGCAGAAAAGAGAAATGTCACAGCTACAAATCTTTGAATGTTGCTTTAATCTAAATACTTTGGTTTACATAAATGGACTGCTGAAAAAGCAAGGTCAACAAAACAGATGCTGTTTTTAAAACACGTCCAGTATAGTTGCTTGTTTCTTTAGAGGATTAAATATGCATTTAAAATCTGTCCAACCAGACACGTATCAACCAAACCGATGTCACAGTCCAAAGATACTACTTCAGTTTTTCCTGGCTGGCACAATCTGTCGTCCAGTTGTTTCCAAGTCTGCAGTTAGTCCAATAACAAGCTGTGATTAAAACATCACAAATCAACTGTCAAGACTGCCTGTCCTGGGGTCCATCACCAGTTTGTAAAGATACACTCCTCTTTCAGCACCCCAAAATATTAATCCATTTTTCAACATTTAGACACTCTATGAGAAGTGAAGCGCTGAAGTGAGAATTATATTCTCAGCCCATTGGAACTTCCCACAACTTGTTCAAACATTGATATTCTGATTCTGCTCCTATACACAAGTTCTGGTGGAGTATCTGGATCCCTAAAAAGTACGGTGGCATTATTGACTCAACATTTAATGCCCTTTCCCAATGAATTTGTGTAGAGTGCTACTCAGCTAAGCAGAACCTTCAAGATGCCTCCCAACCCAATGATAATTTCCTCTGAATTCTATATATGCTCCAGCTCTATATGGTCATGGGACAAATTTAGTCATCCACCTGTTAAGTCTAAACTGTGAAATCCTCCCAGTGGCAGCTGAGAAATAAAATAAAATAAAATAAAATAAAATAAAATTAATTAATTACTTTTAAAATATTAATATTAAAATACCCATGTCACCACAGTAGTAGTTTATGGTTTTTAGCCCATCCATGAAAAGCTACTTAACATGTCTACGTATTTGTAGCACAGGTTAGAGAACTCCATGGAAATAAAATAAGGAAATTTTCCTTGAGCGTGTTTGGTTGAGTCTATATTCTGCAGTAGATTGACCACACTAATCACCAATCCAGATGCCGATCACTGTAAACATTAATACAGTGACTCTGAAACTAATAAGGATTTTTAGTTGAAAGGAGCACTCAGTAGGTATTTTAAATAAGAGGGCTGTAGTGGCACAGTTAAAATGGGACCTATGATGACAGGGTTCATTCAAAATGAAACCCAGTAACAACTGACAAGTTTCTGGCTGTTCTTTTTACAATTTACCAAGTTACATTCTATGCGTTTTTATAAAAAAGCAAATAAGGTGACACTTAGTTTAATTCTTAGAATACAAAAGAAAAGTGGGGTAAAAACATATCCACAGTACAAAACTGCAGGTCTACATACTTAACATGGAAACCGCACGTCTTTCCTGGCTGCTGTATCATCAGACCAAAGGGTTTCAAACCCGAGCTCCTTGTTCTGAATTTGATAATGACTCTTATGTGGCTGTATCTCTGTCCACATGCACCATCCTAAATACAACTGAGGTCCTGACCGTATATCCTCATTCAAATTTTACAGTCTCATCTTCGAATAAACTATATGTTAAGCTTCGAGATCTGGGCAAATTCCAATTTTAGTAATTAGAATCATAGAATCATTCTGGCTGGAAAGGACCTCCAGGATCATCAAGTATAACCTTCATCCTAACATCTCTCTAGCCACTAGACCATGGCCTCAAGTGCTACACCTACTCATTCTTTAAACACCTCCAGGGATGGTGACTCCACCACCTCCCTGGGCAGCCTGTTCCAGTGCCCAACCACTCTCTCAGTAA
>JAVSBS010007990.1:136734-177334 GCA_033124195.1 Coracias cyanogaster | reverse complement strand
CACAGGTGGGCCAGGTTCTGCCTCTGGAACATGAAGCCAATAGAAAAACCAAAACATTCTGCTAGGTTGTGACTCATCCACAGGTCAACTCCAACTTGGGTCCTACAACTCAGGCCCCAGCACTTAAACATTTAGAAAGTTTTTCTTTGTGTGTGTAATATTCCAGTCCAGAACAAATCTGGAGGCAGAGCTACAGTGAAGGTTTTATGAGACATAAGGTTTTTGGGAATAAATAATATTTTTATACTTGAAAAAGCTCTCAGGCAGAGAAGTCTCTCTTTACCTCTTAACTTCTTACAGTGAAGTAATAGTGAAGAAATAGTTACACTGAGCACATTTACTCTAAACAGAGATTCAGTAAAGACAGTGGGGTTTTGTATCCAGCTGGGATTAGAACCCCTTCAGGTTTGTCATTCTGTTTCTCCTGTAAAAGGCCTGCATTGCTTCACATTTAATTGTACTCATTTCTATATAGACATCTAAAGGAGATATTGTTTACTCATGTAAAAAAACCCCACATTATTCAAGGGAATCAAATTATAGAGGTATGTACCTAAGAATCTTACTATCTACCCTTATTACCCAGCTAGAGGCTGTAGACAGCCAACTTACAGTCCAAAATTCTAACTACTTAATTTTTGGTAACAACAAAGGCTAGTTAAACAAATCACTTAACACTTTTTGAGAAAACATAGTGCATCAACTGCTCATATAAATCACTATGAATTCTTACACTTTACAGTTATTCTGGAAATGTTCTGCAAGTTCAAGCCCCAGAAATATTCAAGTAATGCTGAAGTAATTCCCCAGAAATGAAAAAGAACTAGAAGGGTCTTTCAGATGGGCAGGTGCCTCCTGTGATGTACCTAAGTAGCTGCCTGTTTGCATTCCTAGGGATGGAAAAGGCAAATGCAATCCATTACTGATTTTGCAACAAAAATGGCACTGACTTCAAGGAGTCCAACCCTCTAGTTTGTGCCAGTACTTGATAAAGGAGAATTTAATGTCAGTTAAATTAGTTAGTCCACTATATTAACTAGTGAATTAATCAACTCTTTTTAACAACAGAGAATACTAGCAGAGAGTAAAAAATTTGCAAAACACAAAGGCCCACAATTCTGAGAACCCAAAGGAAAACCAGAAAGGAACAACAGAAAAAAAATAGTTTGAAAGGCAAGAAGTGCTTGTATCTAGAAATTTCTGATGTATTGAAAAGAACTTTGGCTTTTCCCTTCCTACAAACTACAAATGTAAAGTTTACCTTATCATACAAACAAAGACTGACTGCAAAAACTCAAAACCAGGAGCTGTTTTCTGTTGATATTGTTCACCAACATCCTCTTGAATTTCCTAGGTCTTAGGCAATACTAACATAAGCAGATGAGATCCTGCTGTGTGTCACTTCTGGTACCATACTAGCCTATACTTCACTTTCAAACAGGTGCCATATATTAGAACTGTCAGAGTGTACATCACCAAGACACATTCACCCTCACCCTGGCTTTGGTTTTCATCTACATTTTTCTGAAATCCACATTTAGCCAAGTATTCATAAGACTCTTCCAAGAACTTGAAAAAATACTAAGTGTAAGCTTCATAGCAGAAAACATGTCATTGCTCTCCACAACTGTAAGTAAATATGAGGTGACATAGACTTAGAAAAATAAAACTGGGATATGTTCTTCAGCTTAAATGCAGCACACACTTTGGACAAAGAATGTAGGATTTGAGTAGTTAAGACTGCCTATATTCACATACTAACAAAAGTTTAAATGCTACTCATTTGACTTTTATATGCTATCAACATCTACAAGATTGGATTTAAGCATTCTGAAGCCTTCTTTTATCATCTCCTTGTGTACATAAATCAATTATAGAATCCTACTTTTTCCAGTGGCAATTCCACCGCCAGAAACCACACTCCCCATGGATGGTTGCCAGAAAGCCCAGCCCACACTCCAACTGCCTATTTTTTAATTACATGTCGTATTCCTAGGTTCTTCTAAATATACTACTAGCATCTCAGAAAGTAATAAAGCAAATGTTCAAACCCTGTAAACTTTAAATCATTAATCATTTTTCATTATTATTAACCTCTTCCACAATAGCTGTTTAAAATATACCAATTGACATGTAAAATGGTGTATCTGAGTATCTTGGAAGGTATACTTATGGAAGTATATGTGCGAGATATGTCTGAGACAGTAGCATGTCCCAAATCACTTACCTTCTAAAATAATAGGAGAGAGATGAAAAACAAGAGCTATGAAAACTCACTTCAGTACTAATATATATACCCATGTAAATAAACCTTATTAAAAAAAAAACACAGCAGCTGAATTAGATGGTGCCTTATACACACCTGTTCTCATACCTGGACTTCTGCCTTGGAATTGCATTGTCCACACTGGATTCAGATTGATTCTGTACTTCCCAAAACTAAACTTTCCTTCTGCTATTAAAAGAAAAAATAAAATTCTTCCTCCCTTCCGTTTTCATCTGTGAATATACTTATATGATTAATTCTCTAAGACTCCTTTTCCCTACTTTCTTTCAGAAATCTGTGCAAAGTTGATAATTGCCAGTTACCAAATTTGTGGACGGAAGAAAAAGCTACTGCTTGCTAAGACAGTTATCACATAACTTCTTACTTAGTCTTAATTATTTATTCATGTTTAAAAGGCTACTGCCTTGCAAATCCTGTGGTTACAGGCAATTAATACACTTAATGCTTAAAGAGAAAAAATGGAAGGCACTGACAGATTTAGAATTCCGATGTGCGCTTCAACATTTCAAAAGGAAAACATTAGCATAAGCAGTCATTTTCAGGAAAAATGAAAGGGGCCAATTCCATCAGAATCTTCTGCAGTTCAAATTGGCCACCAGCCTTGCTGTGGAACAGCCTAGAGCTGAGAGAGTTCTCTGTATTGACACACAGATAAGCACGCTTCTTTGTAAAGCACAATCCTCCTGCTTCTTTTTTTTCTGAATTCATTCAGTATATGAACATTATAGTAATGCCAAAATACTGTTTTCTGAGCCCTGTAGACTTTATATTCCAAAGATCAGTAACTTCTCTATTTTTAACATTAATTGATATACATTGCAAGATATGGAGAACCCAGGGGACAAGTGTGTGCAGAAGGGAGGAATTAAAATTACACAAGCACATCAATAACCAGAGTAGATCTTAATATTTTGCAATTATGATCAAGAGTACTGTAAAGGCAAAACTATGATTCTTTATTAAATCCACTAATTTACTTTTCCTTCTACATTTATAGTAGGTGCATGGAATCCATATTCCAAGATGGCATGAGAGTTACATGTGTGCTTAAAAATTAGGTTGGTAGCCTTTTTTATTGGCTCTTGTTTTCCCTTTTCAAAATGTTTCATGTTAAATTTAAATATAATCGTTTTCATATTTATGATATTTCATCTTTCTTGATTTCATCATAGATGTCGTGAAATTTGCTTTTGCTTTTTATTTTCAGACTCTGAACTTGATGGTTTCCTTAGAATGGAAATTATTCAGTCCTCTTGTTGCCGTCAATATTTTTAAGCTTTTTTTATGTGGAGGCTGAAAGAGCCAGAAGATATATAAAGAACAGTAATGTATTTATGTCCCATGATTTTTAAGCCAATCTCATTTATAGCCTAGTTAGGGACTGTGAACATTCATTTTAGCAATTCTACAGCTGGGAGGGATCACAATGATCATGCAAGCTGATCAGGCCAAAGTTTTCTCCACATAGTTCTATTTCTGGACTATATATTATTTCAAGAATAATCTAGTCTTGATTAAGGGTCTAGGGGAATGGAAATAGGATGGCAGCCTTCTAATAGACCACAAGCTAGCTTCATGTAAAAACCCAGAACTAGAACCCACCACAAATAACTCCCTGTGCCTTAACTGAGCCCCCATTTGTGCTGTTTGCAAAATAATGGAACCCAGTTTCAACCACTGGATCTTTTTTATACCTTTGGCAACCAGATTATAGAGCCTGGTATTAGTAATTAACTACAGAGAGTAATTAATTAAATCAACCAATTAATACTTTAATCATCTCTTGAATAAGCTAAATGGACTAAGCTCCTGGAGTCTTTCAGTCTAAGGCACATTTTTCAGCCCTTTGACTAGTCCGTGACTCTCCTCTGAACCCATTGAAAATTATCAGTATCTCTACAACTAAAATATCCAAAATGAAGAAGAAACCTTAGAATTAGCTTACAAAGCAAAAGTTCATTTTTCTATGCTGACTTGACTGTCCTGTGTTTAAATATTCAATGATCATACTTGTCTGTTTTCAACGGTGAGTTTGGGCTGTGGCTTTGCCTAGTGACCCAACAAAGTAAAATGTAACAACAAACAACAGGCATTTTCTAGAGAAATGGTGTTGTGCAGACACTTGGTTATAAACCTATCAATATCTGCTGCCTTACCCTCAGGCTAGGATTTAATTAATTTATCACCCCTGAACTGAAGAAATGGGCAACACAAAATATAAGTGTACATGCCTCTTCTTGGTAAGGAGTAACATTTCCAGACATTATCAGTCTTCAAGCCAAGACTATCATGTCAATGTGTAAGGAAAATGTCAGCAGCAAACCAGATTTCAGCAGTTGGAATACATTTAAATGATAAAAAAAAAATGTTTTTCTGCAGCTGCATAAAGTGATGATTTTGGCTGGTTTGAATTAGACAAAGTGGAAACAGAAATCATCACAGAGCTCTATCTTCTCCATCTCTACAGGCAGTTCCTGTATTAGAGGCCAAAACAAGATGCAACAAGCCCTTTGACTTTGGCCTCTAACTGTAATTAATCAGTTCTATACATAGAAGTTCCACATACCATGTAACTGAAGGAACTTCAGTTTTACTGTTCTCACTAACTACTCAGTTTGCTTCTCCAGAAAAACATGATCACCTGACCTCTATATCCCTTTTTTTTCTTGCTTAGCAATTCTAGAATCTGTTAATTTATACACAAGCTCAGTTAGATAAATATTAGCACTTGCTCAAAAAAAAAAAAAAAAAAAAAAAAAAGGTTTGTTAGCTTCAGAAGTTTTAACCATTTTCCAAATCTTTTAAAAATATCCTGTATTAATAATTTCACATACTCTCTAGGAAGCATTGTTATTTCATAATCCCTAGCTTAAGACATTACTGTATGATTTTTGGCTTCTCAAGATCCTCAAGTCTAAATGATTGTTGTATCAGTTGCTCTCTTACCAGCCCAACCTATCCAAATTAATTCTCCTTCCATTTGTGATTACACAATATCCTTGCATGAATTACTACAATTGCTAGCCTGGAATGTATTAGGAGGAGAGCATTTAATGTATTTTTAGCTGTCTTTTAGTATCGTTAAAACAAGGAAGAGGAACAAGATAATGAGATTAGGCAGCTCTCTACGGACCAATGACAAATATACTGTAGACATTGTTCAAAAACTGTGGTGATTTCCTTCTTAGTTTTTCTTTTATTACTGGCTTAAGAAAAATAAATAGATGGGTGCTGCATAAGCACAATAAAATTACAAAATTCTGCTGTCTGATCAAAGGGAAGTGGCAAAAGGAAAATAAGGAAGCATGTACCTGAGTTCAGTGTGAATTTGCCCATTTTTAGACACAAATACATCACTCCTAATATCTAATGTAGCTATTTGTTAGTGCTATGTGCTATCCAGCACCTACGACAAATAGTCAGGAGAGTAGAAATTTTAATGTAGTTGATTCATACTAAATGTTATCTGAAAACTCATAGCAGCTGTGTATACAGTCATATACAGCTAGAATTATTCCCAGAAGTTTCAGAGCGTAAATCTAATAAAATATTCCCCTCCCTTCTACCCTATATCTTTCAAAGACACGTTTAGCTCTCAGCAAAGATAGAACGTAACTTTCAAGTGACAATGTAAGATGTGTTCAATTTATGTGGAGATTCCAGAAAATAATTCATAAGAATAAACATATTCTGCCATATTCTATGGCAAAATTCATGCAAGTGTAACATGCAAATCATCAACCGTATTCAATTGCTAAATTGCCACTGAACAAAAGATATTCCAAAACTGTCATAGTTCAAGCCTTCTTCTGCTGAAATTTCAGTTTAATTGCAAAGTGGAAAACATACACAGTATAGACTTAGTCAACAGCTTCATTTTAAAAGCATGGAAGTTCCTATGTTTAGCCAGTGGAATAATTAAATGAAGCAGCTCTTTTCTTACCCTTGTTGTACATGTTGGTTGGTACTTGGACATCGCTCAGACTGATGTTCACAGGCAAGTTATTGAAGTGGTCATTTGGCACTAGAATGAACTCCTTCCCCAGCTCCACATAGTTTCCTTCTTCATCCCTTTCATTTATGAGTACAGCATTGAAGTATTCATACTGCAACAGGAAACCACATTCAGTATTCAGAACTCATATTCAGCATAAAAATGTGAGGTTCAAATATTTTGACGTATCTATCAAGCCATTAATTAATATTGACCTATATCTACATTGAGAATAGAGCATTCTAGATATTTTTATCATCTCTGTCTCCCTCTATACTCCCAGTACAGGTACAGATTTATCAACAAATCTCAAGAAAACTCCATATTACCTCAGATCTCTGGCTACCCTGAAAATGTTACGGGCAGCTCAACAAGCACCCTGAATATAAACAATGTATGCACTATTTTTAATACAAAGCTCTCTTGACTTAAATAATTCCCTGAATAATTATTTAATGGTGAGCTCTCTGTTTAGCTTACTTCCCTCAGTTGAGGAATTGCTATCAGTGCTGAATCTAGGCCTTGACAAACTAAAAGTGTTTTTACTTTACAGGAATATTAACTACAGGTGTTGTTGCTTACCCAGTGTGTGCTGACTAACATTTCCTAAATAAAAATATTTGCTTTATGCTGAATTTTACAAGTAGGTTTTTAAAATTACGCATACTTTAATTTGGGCATATAAACTTAACAGGGCCTTGGTTTGAACAAGGAGTCATTGTCTGCCTGTTAGAGATTGCTGGAGAGTATTTGGCCTGTTTTGTACAGAATGATAACCAAATAAGCAAAAGCAATTTAGATAAAATTATTGATGTCTTTACAACCTAGCTTAACAAGAAATTCTATCAAGCTTTGAGGGCAACAAAGAGCGAAGACTACTTTTTAACCTCTTAAATAGCCTTAACCCTTGGCAACAGTTTGCAACATGTTTCGTAATAGAAAGGGGCCAAAGTTTAGCGTAT
This sequence comes from Coracias cyanogaster, assembly GCA_033124195.1. NCBI lineage: Eukaryota > Metazoa > Chordata > Aves > Coraciiformes > Coraciidae > Coracias > Coracias cyanogaster. The sequence continues at coordinate 170,091 of JAVSBS010007990.1, read as the reverse complement.
TTGAAGAATTTGATTAATGTAAATATGAGTCTCTGCCCTTACTATCCATTTGAGATTAAATCAATATAAATATTTAGACATAAATCTATGTATTCTTAGCTCATATATACCTATACAGTCTGTGCAAGGATAAGTATACTATACTATTTACAAAACTGAAACAGACTACTGAGTACAAAAGCTTATGAGGCTTTTCACAAGTGCTCTAAGTGTGATATACAGCTCATTCTACTAAATGAGAATTAGTTAAAACCTTACAATCTGTACACTTCATTAAGAAGCCTGTATTTTAGATGAAGGCTTATTTGGAAAGCAGCTTTCCATGTCCTGCTCTTTTAGCTTTTAGTTTTTCGAAATGGCCAACCCACAGTTTGGATTTTAGATGAAAGCAGAATACAGAAGAAGTCACTGTATGTCAGCTACATTTTTATGATCTTCTGTGTATGACAAATATTCAGTCAAACTCAGTGTTCCACATTGCATTAATCACATATAACAAAGACTGAGGCACATCAGTATTTGAAAATCAATTTAACAGAAATTAATCTGACATGATTAAACATTCGCCCTTGAACTTATTTTACTTTAATTAGTTTATACTGAGATGAGCCAAATAATCTGCTGCGTACATCTCATGAATATATACACCTATTGAGTCCTAAAGTTCTAGGAAAAAGAAAACCACAGTAGGTTGCTCTTTTTTTCTCCAGGAGTCACAGGTAAAAAAGAGAGAGATGGTTTGTCTAAACTGTAGTTTCATTATTTAATTCATTCCAAAAGTTCTGAGAATTATCCACTACCTCCACGTGCTACCCTTCTCTATACCATTCGGGAGATTTTCACTGTACAGATTTGATTCTTCTCCTACCAAAATGAAAAGGATGAAGAAACGTGATCATTTCCAAGAAACACCAGTTCTTGTTCGATGTGGGAGAAATCTTCTCCATCTCTGCTTATTATCCAGGTTTATCACGGATCATTAACTGCACTGCATGCCTGCTGCCCACATGTGACAGCAGCTTTTTCAGTTTACCCTTTCTGCAAAAGCCAGAGACAGTTGGCAGAAGACTTGAAAGCCCAACTCGCATTTCCCATCTTAGGAAGAAATAGAATATTCCTTCCAACATTAAGCCATGCACTAATGACTGTTGTAAAATGCAATTCTACTCCGGTTCCAAGGAAGAAGAATTAAGGACTGCAGCTTTTCCATGATGTGTTAGATAGTATCAAAGTTTGAAAGAAAGGCCCATATTCCACCCTCTGGGAGTATAGTGACAAATGTATTTCATGCTTCTTTCTTGCCAGTCACTTCTCTTCACACCCCCTGGACAGCTAAGTTCCAGCAGGGTGAGGATGAGTGTTTCATCTTATTTCCAAATCACTAGTTTACTTGTCCTTAAAGACTTTGTTTTGTTTTCCTTTTTCGCTGTTGAACGTGACATCACCTCCACAACTGCTGGAGCTACAGAGAAGTCATTCTGTTGCTTTCATGATGCTTCTTGGCTTTATAAGTCTTATCAGGACTGTCACAGATAAATTAAAGGGGCTTCGCATTTTTGTTTTCTTATTCAAGGCCGCCATTGACAGCATTCACAACACCCCCCTCCAAATTTTAACACAAAAGTTGTATTTAAATATTACACTTTAAGTAAAAGCTGAATATATTTAGGGATAAAAGATTCTGTACTAAAACATGTAGCTATATACTGTTCCCCTTTAACTGAATTTAAGTTATGTATCATGGTATAATTTCTACAGTAATTCACATATAGACTAAGTGATTTCAAGGATATAATTTACCTTGCCCCTGGGTTTTGTAATACTTCAGAAATACTAGGAAAAATGAACAGGTTTCAAATAAGAATGTCAGAATATACACGGAAATCCCCTATAAATGAATATTATTTCCTTTCATTCCATTCATTCCTTTCCTCATTCAGTGAGTTATTTCCTTTTCCGAAGAAGATAAATAGTAAACATCCTCCTTCGTCATGTTCTGTAAGTGGCAAGGCTAGCCACGTATTGATATCTGCTATATTCTAAATAAATGAAACCACTTGTTTCAGAATTAAGGGTGTTTAGGACTGATTGTGTCTTCGATTGATTTAGTAATCACTGATTCACTGGTCTGAGTCTGTATTTTCTCTTTTCAATTCAACAAGTGTATATACAATAATATAATTCATGTGGGGTTTTTTTAAAGCAAATTGTATCCTAAAATAGTCCTTATGGTATTACAGATAATTAATATATTCCTGTTGCGTGTTTTTTTTTTCCCTCTCTGATTGAGGGGGCCTTTGGGTTTGGTTTGTTGGGGTTTCTTTGCAAGGGAGAAGCCTACAAGAGTAACATATTTAAGGCAGTCCTACAAGTTCTAAGGATTAAATATCAGATAATATATACAGCTCAAAAATACTACTGAAAAAGATCAGCACTTAAGCAGAGCTGTTATACAGCGGCTTCTTTTGGGCACTTTCCTTCCAAGGAAATTATTGTGACAGCTGAAAGGTGACAGAAGGAAAATTAAAAATAAAAATTGGAGGAAAAAAAATAAATTAAGGTAAATCCATCTGGCATTCTGACACTGCATTTGAGATAATGCCCCAGGGAAAGAGGATAAAGTCCTGTTTGCTGACAACACAAATACTCTACTTGCTAAGCTCTAAAAGAAAATGACTTCAATTTAATCTTGTCAATGGAGGTCAATATTCGATGTAACCTTAACTAGGTGAGTTCTGAGTGCGCACAATATAACATGCCAAAAATTTTCTAGTCTAATAAATAACAAAATAATTATCCAGGTTGGGAGCACAGCCAGGCCATACTGTCAAGTGGCCAATGGATGAGTTTACACTAACCTTACATGTAGGCTTGTATGGTGAGCAATGAACTGGCGAATAAGCATTCAAAGGAAATTTCACTCCAGTAATCTGCATCTCAAGTTATATGCATCTCAAGATCTAAACATGAACTCTTATAATTTTGTGCATTTAAATTTGCTCAAGTAAACAAACTGAGGGGTTTTGTTGGTACATTCCTTAACAGCATCCGCATCATTCTCAATGTTTGATCAACCATTCTGAAACCCCCATTATACCATAATGAAGAAGACTTAGAGCAAGGCCATAAAAACTGGGGACAAAGAGGAATCTCAGCTCTTATGTGATACTAATACTTTACCCCTGTGAAGAAAACCATCCCAACGCAAGCCGGTATAAACCGATTAGTAGTGCTCAACAGAACAAGCATTGGACCATTCTGCCTCAGCAAGGAGCTGACCGCATGTGAGACATCCCATAATGCTAATAGTCTGCAGAACCCTGGTCTGCTCCAACATACTGGTACAGCCACAGTAGACAAAGACTTAACGGGGCTGTTAGGGGATTGATCACAATTTTTTTTTACAGGTTCATTCAAGCAAAGGCAAGCTTTGTTTCAAACCACTGCAAGACAGTCTCAGTCACTGTGTGATCTCCTAGGATGGCTGCCACAGACATATGCTAATGATAATAAATATGAATTCATTCAAAAAGCATCACAGAAAAATTGTGGGGAAGTGCAAACTTTGTAGCGTGCAATGAGAACAGGGGTAGGTGGTAGGGGAGAACCGATCTGCAAGACAAGAAGGATACTTTAAAACTATCTGACAGTTATTTTGGCATGTCTCAGCTAAAGAAGCACCTTGATGACAATGGGTACTTTGCTGAGACATCTGTAATTTAGATATAATACTGAAAACTATTGTGCATGTCTTGCATAATTGCAGCATTGTACAAACTGTGGTAGATGAGTGACATTCTCTATTTCCATATACATTTATCTTATTGTAAACAGATATCTTGTGATGCTTGAATTATTTAGCAAATATTTGTTAGCATTGTAAACAGCACATTTATTTAAATACAAATGTTTACTGTTTAATTTAAAAGATACATTCTAATGCAAATTGCATCTGCAACTTAAAGAACACTTGGCACATAAACAAGTATCAGTTGGTTTCATTGTATTTTAAAATCAAGTGTTTTGTTTTAATGGTATTAAACAATGCAAGCCACAATTTTAGCTCAATATACTTCTCATATAGCACAGAAATTATTTTTACCAAGACAGCATTAAAAGAAAAAGTCCCATTCACAAAGCTATGAGGACCAGAAAGGTGTAAGAACACAACTGGATACGATTTGCAGTAATAGGTCAGCACTATAGCAGTATTTGGTTTACACTGATAATATTTAACTATGCAAGAACCATTTTCACAGTGTTTCTGCAACCATACAGCTTATCTAAGACAAAGCCGGATGTCTCCGGAAGACACTAAATCACTGAAAGTTTATGGCATTTGCTCTGAACATCAAAATTTTAGAGAAATGGAAAGAAAATGAAAAGTAGCAAATAATAAGGAAAATCAAGGCTAGCACAGACAGCTAGAAATTAACATTAATTTGAGTACCTATGATGGTTTCAGCAAAATAGCTATTGTCATCAGGGAGCTAAAAAAAGGAAAAGTTTCTTTTCTCAAGACTGACAAATAGGTCCCATCTCTGAGAGGGCAGAAACATTCATGATATGTAAAAAATAAAATGAGAAAAGTTATCTACTCAGGGGGAGGCTTTCCTGCTACACAACACATTAGTGTTAACAAAGAGGTAGATGTCTGAATGCATATCCATCAGTTTCTAAGGCTCCAAAAAATCCTTCTGACAGTTGTCCCATACGGAGAATTAATGTTTTGAAGCATAAGATTAAAGCTCTTATATCCAATCAGACTTAGTCTGATATTTAGCAAGCAAGTGGAAAAGGTCATAAAAGCAAACTGCCTCATTCAATAAAAACTGCTCTGAATTTTTAAAAAGCTTTTAAATTTGAGAAAACTGACATCTCTAGTTGTATGATCTGATCTTTATTATTTGTGATTGTTCTCTGAAAGTTCTTACTTGCTCCCGTGTAGGAGCTTCAAACACTTTTTTCCCCTCTTTTTTTCATGTCTTTTTTCAACAGCAAGGCTTAGAAAACACCTGGGATTTGAAATGTTGTGATCAGTCCCTCTTCAATTATGGAAGTAGTACAGAAATGTTACTTGCATCCTTGCAAAAACAACTGTTCTGCTTTCTATACAATCAGATTAAGATCACCTTTCCCCAGGCTATGCATTCCTTCCCAATATGATTACTCTATTAACATTGTCTTAAAACAGTATAAAAAATAAGACTTTATTATAGTATAAAATCAATTATCCCAGCATGTAAACTGATAACACATCAAGGTCTCAGAGGTCTTGTAAGGATTAACTGATTCACTGAAAGTGGTAAGTAATAAGTAATTATGACGGCTACTTTAAATCATCCACTAAAGTTAAAAAGAGTCATTTTAGGTTACAAGTTTCAGATGAAACTTCCTTTACAGATAAGTAACTTCAAAAATATCTATTTTTACATACAAAAACTCTCAATAGTCTTTTCTCTGTCACAAGGCTGAATAAAAAATACTCTTTGGTCACTCTTAAGCTTAGTAAACACAACAAGGAAGGAGAAAAGGCTTCCATATTGGGCTTTCAGCTTGACATTTCAGCTACCTGTATGACAAGCCTTATTGGAGATCTAATGGTTTTGCTGGCTCTAGAAATGCAAGACTATTCATTTTCATACACATAACCTCCAGAATACTTTCTGCTAAGATCAAAATAAATCCCTACTTTGGTGGCATAATTTCTCCCTTTTCACAATGGACACACATTAAAAAGATACAAGTTACAAAGACGAGAAAGTTCAGAGCCAGTTATTGTGCTCCTACAGAGCTGCAGTAAACCATGGAGATAATCTACTGAAAATCTCCACAGCAACTTTGATCAAGAATTTCATGACTTACGTTAATCATCTTGTAACCAGAATACAAAAATGGTTGAGTCTGTTTCTGAAAGCTGAGCATTGCAAAACCATGTAATTACCACAAACACCAGAAAGCCTCCATCCCTGTCAATGAGCTTATACTCTAGTATTGTGAAACAATAAAAAGGCAAAAATCCCCAACCTGGAAATCTACCAGAGTAGTAGTGTGGCCCTTTGATAAGGCTTATCTCTTACACATCACTGTGGAGTGAGCATGATGGATCCTTCTGGTTCTGAGTGTGGTGGTTCAGTCAAACTGTGATGGTTCGGTCAAGCTGTGGTGGTTCAGTCAAGGTGTGGTGGTTCAGTCAAGCTGTGGTGGTTCAGTTAAGCTGTGGTGGTTCGGTCAAGCTGTGGTGGTTCGGTCAAGCTGTGGTGGTTCGGTCAAGCTGTGGTGGTTCGGTTAAGCTGTGGTGGTTCAGTCCCTGCCAGGAGCTGAGCCACGTGGCAGCTGCTGCTGCCCCTCCAGCGCCGGTTCAGGGAAGGGGGACAGGGAATTGCAGAGCCAGGACTGAGATAAGGAGAGCTTAATATAATGACACACAAGGAACAATCGCAGTAACAACAGCAGTGACAACAGTGAGAAAAAACAATGTACAGAACGAGCGGTACCGTGCGGACAAAGGGACGGAGCCAAGCAGAGTGGCCACATACGCGCTAGTCATCCTGCGGAACCAGAACTGGCCCTGGCGCATGATGTCAGCATGGTGTGGAATAGCCTGGCCGCACCAAATGAACCCTGTCCTGGCCGAACCAGGACACTTAGGCAGCCCCTTCTCAGCTGCACCCGAAATGCCCCCTCCTGTGCTCCCCCCCGGCCCTAGTACGGGCACTGCTCCCTTGGCTCTGTGCTTCTACTGAGGAAGTCTTCCCAACGCGCTCCTGATGGACGCAGGAGAGAACTCTACACTTGATGCTTCTAATTCAGAAATATACTAGTAGAAGAGGCTCTTTTAATTGCTAATAAACATGAGAGCTCTGTTGGGCTTTTTTAAAACCACACATTGGAAGAAGCAGCAATTAGCCTAAAACTTTTCACTCCAAAAGGACAAGCTCTGTGAAAGAGTAAAGGTAACAAAGGAAGACTAATAAGCACTTCCGAACACTTGAAGATGTTAAAATATTTTTGAACACATTTGTAGTAAGCCTGCCATTACTTCCATGCTACAGTAGTGGTGACCCTCCCTTTTCAGGTCAGGGAAACCAAGATAGAACATCACACAGTAAAACTTGACTAGTGTTATTCTATTATTACTAGATTAGTATTATTTTCAGGTAAAAACCCTCACTGTGCCTCATTTTCTTTTTAGATTAGAAGCAGTATCCCATTGCTGTAGGTGTGGCCAAAACACTGATGCAAAATACTTATTGCAAAAAATACATCAGCAGGTTGGCAGGATGCCTGGCGGGGGGAGGCTACACAAGCTCTGCGGGTTTGTTGAGCATTTAAGATGCACACACACACTGGAGGAGGCTTTCAGCTACATTACTCTTTTAAAGTCTAAAGACAGAAATGGAAATGTAGTTTGATAGCTAAGAGAAATAGCATTTTGATTTTAAAATATCTGCCTTTTTTTCTTCTAAACGCTTATTTTCAAAAGTGCAACTGAAGGGTTGTTCTTTTTCAGCAACTGGGAAAAGAAGAAAAAAATCAAGAGTGTGATGTTTACAGGATTAACTACTGGCTTCTGCTGGCTATGCTGTGAGTAGAAGATTAGGCATATTTTAAATTTGAACAGCATTGTGAAGGTACTTGTCCCATTTAAAAGGTGCATCGAGGGCAATTTCAAGGTTGTGGTATTTACCCTCACAGTACAGTTCTGAAAAAAGTTGTGTATCTCACACCAATAATCAATGGATTTCTTCCCTCTGAAGTCCACTAACTCAAATATTCCCCAAAGCAGTTTTATGAGGCTGACTTTTTAAAACTATATCATTTGTGTATCTTTATAGACGCAAAAATTCTGCAAGTCTTTGCCTCATATTTAATACCATTTTCATTACTAGCTAGAACCGTAGGATTCCTTCATTTCTCTTTAAACCTCTGTAGATTATATCAAGCTAGTGAATGGGCAGAATCAACAACTTCTATAACATAATTCTGTAAAAGAAAATAAGAAAATAACAAAATTACAGACTTGCTTCAAAATCAATGCAGTGATATTTTCTAAAGTTTTCCATCTTACCACAAGGTAATCAATGAACGGCATTCAATATAGAACATTAAAAAACCTCGCCACACAATTCAAAATGTGCTATAGAAATAGAAAAGTGAACTATTTCACAAACAGATAAGCTGAAAAGTTTTAAAATGAGATCAGTGTCGTTCCATGCATGTTCAACTCATCTGACACATTCAGGTTGATGACAACCTCAAGGCTGCTTCTAATTATCAGTGGAGATGTATCTGACTTCTTAAGGCATGTGATTGTAAAAAGGCACAAAGTGCCTCATTCTTACTTCCAAGCAGGAAGAAAAAAATATTTCTCAAGCCCTGCATCTTCTCTGTCTCCCATGAGAAGCAACTTTAACCCAGACTTCACAGTTCTAAGGCATGCTCTCTAGTCAGTAAGCGCTGTACCATCTCCTAGCAAGATACGCTCAGGGACAATAGACAACCTATATACAGTGTTTTGCTGGGTTGGGTGTTAATAACTATCCCTAATATCCCTAATAAAACAGAAAATAACAGACAGTTCACATCAGGCGGTCAAAAACATTTGAGTAGTAACTGTGGCTCTGAATGATGAATAAAGCACGTACTTAAGCAGCTGGGTTTTTTTCACACCAACGGGGAATAATCAAAATAATTAAATACTGAAGAACTAGAACGGAACAAAATTTCATGGTGTTCAGAGCAATCCAAGGTCTGTTTTGTTACTCCCAACCACCCACCATACACACAGGAGGTTAAATTAATATTATTGATTACATAAAGGAAAGCAAAAGAACACGTGCAATATTATTGAATTTATTTGGGAGTAAAGTGAGAGATGAGATGTTGAGCAACTGAATGTATACAAATCCTCTTCAAATGATTAATGACTTTCTCTTGCAGTATAGAAATTTGGTCAGCTAAGCCCACAGTTGAAATAACAAGACCATGATGATGAGTTAATTTAATAAAAGAAACACATGTCTCTGGAGTCACATAGTTCTGGGGAGAAAAAGAAAAAAGAATTGAAAGTGTTTAAAAAAAAAAATCTCACCAAAAAAAAAAAAAGTATTTTACGGAAGGAGGGGAGAAAAACCCTAAATTTAAGAGGATATTTGGATATTTTACAAACTGTAGTTATGTGTTAATATATTGGAGTATTCTATCTTCCAAGTTACACCGTGAGCAAACTCTTCACACCTGTGGAGCATGCTAAGAGCAGCATGCCTTCTGATGGGATTATTGCTGAAATGCAAGTATTGCTTCTCTAATCCTTTAGAGTTCTGCTTTGCACTGATTGTATGAATAAAGTTAAAATAGACTAAGAAAATACATTTACATATCATACTCTACGTCTTCTCTTGAATTCATTCATTGAGCACGAGTCCTAGGTATAGAAACTCAGAATCTGCATAAATCACCTGAGGCAGATTTGCCTCAAATACCAGTTTATATTTGGCCTGGGAGCTTGGCTGGGGTGCAGGGGGATGGTGGAAAGAACTTGGATATTGCAAAACATCTACATGGCTAAAATGAACACCTGCACACCATTCACTTCCTGAACTTGTGCAAATAAGTGAGCAGTACAGTCCAAGAGTTAAGATTATGAAATATAAAAAAGGTCTCTTTATGTTTTCAACTTTTAACCATTTTTCACATCAAGCAAGGACAGGCTAACAATGATAAATACAACAGCTGCAATAAAAGAACACATCACATAAACTGAACTTGTCAAAGCAACATCATGAAGCTATCTGGAGTCTGTATGATGCTTTCTTCACTATATTAGAGTTGCAGATACTCATGGAACAATTTACTAGTAAGCTTACTGACCTGTAGACTGTGTTGCTATTGCACACCTACACCGAACTTCAGAGTTATGGTCAAACCATAGCATCGTGTGAAAGCAACTGCAGATTTTCAGAAACATTACCATTTTCTATGTTTCAGCTGTAATTTGTGTGGCACTTTTATCTATTCTGAATTAAAACAGTTAAACACTTTTAGAAAGGATGATCAGGAAAATCAAGGCAACCAAAGACATAAAATTCTAGTTTGAAAGCCATCTGGGCGGTAGGATAATTGGTAGTTTTATGAATCATCTACCCCACAATCCAGCTTGCTTTCTGGTCTTGTTTACAAGCATTAGAAGTGCAGGCTAAAGAGGTGGGAGTGATAACATCTTTTAAGGCCTGAAGAATCCAAGAAACGTTCCTAGGAAGAGCCTTGTGTGAAGGTCTGCTGAGAATTGAGGAAGTCACTAGCGGACAATGGCAGTCCAGACTGGGTACATGGTGTCTTTATGCATTTCCCTCAGCTCAGCAGGAAAGATCACACACGTAGAGGCCTCTCAGCCATCTAAACAAATTAAAAACTATTTTGCAGGTCTCTTTAGTCACTCTCTCTAAACATCCTAATTTCCCATTTCACTACTCCCTTCCTGTTGCTGGTAAAGAATAAATTGAAAACAACAAGACTTGAGAGGGAACGCAGTACCATTTAGTCACAAATGAATCTGAAATGCTCATCTAGTAAAAAACATTAAGAACCCATCATTCCTACCAGATGTTTGTCTAAGATTCTGCCTCTTTTGTTTCCACAACAACATACGAAGAATGACAATTTTAAGGACACACACATAGGGGTTTTTTGTTCTTAATTGTTGCTATCATCTTAAAGGAAAACATGGTATACAGATATACGAATTCCTCTGCATGTGTTTACATGGAAGGAGAAGAGCTGAATTATAAAAAAAGATTATATAAGTTGTTAATTATGATTTTGCTACATTGCCTTTAAGCACTTATTGTAGAAACGATGACTAGTGCAATTATAATGTACTGCCTTATAGGTTAAACCTATAGGTTTATCAGTTTTTATTATGTTGGCTCTGAGCTTATTGCCACAGCTAAAACAATATTCACAAAAATACAAACATACTTAATGTTTTAAAATTGTAATTTTAATGGATAATTAATATATTCAATATATCTTACTTCTGTGCTTGGTTCATTTCAAGTCTGTGACAAAAATGACGGGTAGCACCAATAGCCTTCCCTGGAAAATACAGGTCATGAGCCATCTAACCAGTTATTCAATGTTGTCTTGGACAAAAGGGTTAACCAACAGGAGAAAGTATTTGAAATAATGAAAAATATGTGAGGCTGGCCCAGAGGTTATTAATTCAGGCTTCCCGGACATAAGTTTACTACACAGATGACATACTATATGTAGATTCCAAGGGAGAAATTACAATAGATATTGTTACGCTAGCCTTCAACTGCCAGAAAAAGATCCTCCCTCCTAAATAAGGTGCCATGACAGCACTTCATTAAGCAACCAGCTTGTCATTAGCTATTTCGTTGAAATAATATATAGAGTGACTAGACCACACAGAGATCAGAACAACAATACCTACAACATATAATGAAGAAACCCTGAAATGTAATACACATTTCAGCCATTTACGGATCTGTAGTTTAAACAAACACAGAGACCTAAACCAGACTTATAAACTTTGGTGACAATAAAATATTTTCAAAGACAGAAGGGCTTATGCTAATGGGTACCATTCAAAATGCCTAATGTAACACGCATCATCTTAAAACAGAAATATGCAATGAATAATTCCTCAGCAAACATTCAGGTACTCAGAGTACAAATATGAGCTTATGTTTACCTGAGGTATATGCTGACGCTGAGAATTTGCAGAGCTTGTTTATAGTTAAGCTGATTGGGAATAATGAAATGGCATCCATGAAATCTCTCCAATTCCCATTCTGACTATTACTGTACTTAGAAAGAGTTTTACAACAGGAAGGCTTATTATTAATACAAGATTATTTTCTAATCAGAAGAATGTCTCTACTTATATATATCCTGTACTTTAACCGCTTTACAAATGTCTTGCATATTTGTCAGCTTCTTGGGTTCAGTTAGACAGTGACAAGCCCTAAATACTTCAAGAAAATGAGATATTCAATTAAAAAAAATTTCTCATCTATGTTACAGCAATGCAGAGGCTTTGAAGTTGATGTGAATGGTGGTTGCTGCAGCTGAAAACAGTAGCTGCCCCTTTATCTTAAGATGTATATGAGTAAAGAGTTTATCTGATACGATACCACTTCTACATACAGAAGAATAACGAGGGTTTCCAACTGCACGTTTTAATACCCACTCCCCAGATCCTCTGTCGAAGTGTGCCTTAGAAGGTGAAGCAGTTTTGACTTCTAGTGCTTCTTTGTGGCATTAGTTCTTCACAGCTCCCAGGCATTCATACAGTCAGCAGTGGCCAAAGAGCAAATTGCCTTCCTGGTCTTCACGAAGGACATTTAAAAAGAGATCAGCAGTGCTGACAGTTGAAGACCCACACATTCAACACATTTTCCTGTGCTCCCAGCTCAAAGCATTGATGCACAACACTCGCATCTTCCAGACAAAATTCAACTGTTCAGATGAGTTTTCTCCTAGCTGAGCCCCACGGTAATTACTGAAGGCCTGGACTTTCTCAGGCAAATACTAACAAATAGGAAAAGAGAAGACAGCGCTCAAAATACAGCCAGCCCTCTACAGTTCTCCCTGGAAAGCAGCAAGATCAGCTCACCAACATTGGTCCTAGTTAGCTCCAATATTCTTGTTTCTCAAACCTTCAGAGTACTTCCAATGGCAGTATTCATACATCCCATCATACTCCTACCCAATGTTTCAGCAGACCTGCTGAAGAACTGTAAGATGATTGGAGGTGAAGAGCTTTAGCCTTTGTTTCTCTCTTATTCTATTCATTCTTTGTTTCTTTCTATTGTTCCTAAATCTGGTTTATATGAAACATGGGTGAAACTGAAGCAACAAGCATATCTAGCACTGCCAAGAGTAAAAACCTGAGCAAATTGGATAAAATCAGAAATTTCTTGTTTAATGCCATCCTTGCTTGAGCCTTACCATTAACTACAGATTAGTAGGATAATAAAGTTCAAGCAAGAATTGTGAAGTTCTAAATGTTGTTTCTGAAACCCAAAGATTTCTGTCCCATTTCAAGATACCAAATTATTTTCCTTCAAATTAGAGAAGTCAAGCATATCTAGATACTTCTGTAATGAAATCCTGCTGAAAACGACTTGATTTGTCAATGGATGCTGATCTTTAACCACTTTGTTAACAAAGGCAGAAAAAAAACTCCCCCCAAATCAACATTTTCTGTCTCTCAAGGAGAGATCAACCTTGACGCCCTAGCTATAAAACAGGAATTGTCGCATTTGTCATTCTTGCAGGGCTGAAACTGCCTGATGGAAATGCTCTATAGCATTGCTAGCCCTCTAAAGCATTACTGGTATTTCTAGATCAACAGATCCTCTATCTGATACGTATCACCACCGATAACACAGACTGGTACTCCAGAAGCCCCACCAGAGCATTTCACAGCCCATACTCGAAGAAGCCCTGTTCAAACTGGCTATTTCGGAATGCAGCACTTGCACCTCATGATCACGCTAATTCAACTTCCCAACAGGTTCCCTTTGGATGAAGTCTGCACACCGTAGCTTGCATAACACCATCCAATTCTGTGCAAGAGCAACACTACCGACAGGAAAAACTTCAGTGCTGTCTCAGATCCACCTGCTAAAATAATTCCGCCGCTTTAGTCAGGCCATGGTTCTATTTTTTAGCAGAAGCAAAATAACTACTTGCCTGTATCTCAAAGCCTTCATTTGACCTCATGTTTACAGGTAAGCTAATCAGGGCATCATTAATACAGAATGATAAGTAATAAGACAGTTTCCTAATATGCTGTTGGCATCTATGAATCTGTCTCACTTGTGTGGTTGTAGGCTAGAAGACATCTTAGAATAGCTAAAAAGAACCCTTACTTTTTACATTTTCTACCAAGCCAATAGCTTAAGCATCACCATGAGTCACAGAGGTTGACTAGCTGGTGACAATCATGTGTTGAAATTATAAATGTCAAAAAGCTGTGATTCACTTAAATCAAGTGCCTGCGTTTAATTTATTTATATTAAGCTTCCACATTTCTGAGACATGGCTTCACCCAGCTGCTTCCCTAGGAGCATAAATCACCATCAAAGTACAGAAGAGTGAATCTGCAGAACATAACTGGGTTGGGATATGACGCACAGCAAACACTTGCAAAAGCACATACACAGATTCATTGTTAAAGCTGCTCCAGCCTTGGAAGCATCTTCACATTTTTCCACAGTTTATGCAGGCATGTAGAATGTTGCAAGTATATAATTAGTATTAGATGTGATTAATTCAGACTGTGGGAAAATACAGAAAGAACTGAAATAGAGCGCTGTGGATCTCCTTCCTCTCCACCCAAACTGCAATCAAACATATGCCTGTTTGACTCTCTGAACATTCTGCCAGAACTCAATTTTGGGAGCGCTTTTTTTTCTGCTCTGGCTGTAATCTTGAAGGTTTCATTTTTCAATGTCACACTATTTACCATGCACATATTTTAGTCATATCATTTCACAGTATGTTCTGGGCTTGCTTGGCTCACGGCTTCTTTGTACCTATTTTCCTTAATTCTCTTTTTCACTTTCTTCTCACGAGGCTGTTTGCCAACTCTCATTTGCCTATATTTGTAAAATAAGAATGACCTATTATCAGTCCTTTGAAAGGCACATAATATAAGTTCTAGAAAGAAAGCTGCACTTTCCCTCTGCATGGTTTGAGGAGAATCAGTTTTGATTTCTACTCTGGTTCACTCTGGATTTTGCCCTGAGCTGTGGGCCAGGATCAGACCTAAAAATCTTCAATTGTATTACACTTAACACATGAAACCCAAACCTTTTTCAAGTTTGATACAGAACAACAAATCACTCCTCAGATTACTGAAATGGGGCTCAAAGTTTGCTTGAAGTGTTTTGTGAATCTTAGCAAAATCTCACGGCAATTTAGCTTTTAATGATACCTGAAGTCAATGCTCGGCATTGTTCCACAAGTTTTAACGTAAGGTTTACAAAGCTTTGGCAAGCACATGCTTTTACTGGTGTTTACTTACCTGCAATAAGCAAGAGTAAAACATTGCTATGTATATTCAGTTTACGAATTTGGCGTGTATTCCACTCATACTAAAATTAAGTGAAAGCAAGACAACAGAGGAAAAAAGTGACGTAAGAAATAAAGCACGGGAAAAGAAATTATTGCTTTGGTCTGACTCTGCCCAAAATTGCACATGCCTCCTGAAAAGATGATAAGTGAAATGGAAAAAACAAATGCCAGAGTGACTTAAATATTTAAGTTTCATTCTCAAATCTTGTATTTGGCATTAAATTTGGTGGGAGCGCTGCCATTTTTAAAGATAACTGTGGTGTACAATATAGCCCAGGGCTGAGACTCGATTCAGAAACCAAAAAAAGTGAGCTGGAAGCTGTGTCACCCTTGCCTACACAGCACCATGCACAAGTTAACCAGTGTTCTTGAGAAGAGCCTATGACATCAGAGACAGCCTCGTACTAAAGAGACGTTCTGCTTTCAAGAGGACAGCCAACAGCCTCCTCACGGCACTGCCCTCGGCCATGCAGATAGACCAGCACCTTACACAGTGTGCACCACAATGGATGGCGCAGAAAAACTGGACTTGGGTGTTTCTAATCTATTTTACCCAACAGTTAGTTACAAGGGTCCCTTTAAACTATCTGGAGCTCTTCTGCAGTATATTGCTGAACGATTCCCTAAAAAGAAGTATCCTGTACATTGGATAAAAATTAATAAACAAATTATAGTATAAATGGCATATCATAATGCTAAAAGTTATTTTATAACGTGTTCCTAATTCTGATCTAACTCCTACCACGATAATAATGTTGATTTTAATATAAAATAAACCTTAATTCTTTACTATCTAGGTTGTTGTTTGTGTTAGCTAAAAAGCATATAGATAATTATATTAACAAACTGATCAATTATCATATTGCTGTAATGCTGTGGTAACTACATTTAATCAGGTTCAACACATTAAGGGGTGTAAAAAATCTGAAAACAAAATCTGGATCTTAACCGTATTTGTTTGTATTTTCAGCCATGTTTATCTGGCACTTATTGACTTCTGAGTTATATACCTGCATTAATAGAGGAATAAACCTCCTTGTCCCACTATTTACTCAAAAAAAAACCCCAAATGTTTGGTCATGTACTCTCTTTTCTTCTATTAAATTCAGTACATTGCACTGTATTTGGTTTTATTTACAAAAGGTTATGCTTATAACAAATTCTAAGTCTTGGAACAGACTTAGATTAAAATTAATGTCCTTCAAAACGTCTGCCCTTTTACATCTGAGGGTAACATTCTGACTTAACATTTTGAGGGGGGGAGGAAGAACTAGTTAATTAGGGGCAAAAATAGGGACCCACCCCGCACTCAACAAAAGTGCTTTTAACTTTGTACAGCACAATCTCCTCCCACCCTGGTGCTGCCCTCAGGGTCTGCCCATGGCTTCCCAGAGGGCTCACACTGGCCCTGGCCTGGCCCCCGCTACCTCTGTGAGTCCATGTGCACTGAGCCCACCATGAGCTGCAAGCAACGGCTTCCTCCTTCTGCCTGCCGGCCACCATCTTCGTGTCTGCGTTTCTCCACGCTGCAAGAAATACTGCAGAGGTTTGTATGGTGGAAACCCCTGTACCAAGATCTGGCCCCTCTCCTTTTAAAGGTGGCATCAGCAAGGTAGTGTATTGCCAGACTTGACATGGGCAACTTGCCTGTGGTTCAAGGTGGGGAGAAATTACTCAGAGAAGAGCCTCCTTCACCACAGTGGGGAAAACTGTACGGGATACTCAGATTTCTTTTTTAATTTTAGTGACAATAGCAGGCATAACATGTTTTCAAGCTGTAGTACAGAAGCCATTTTGGAGCAGTACAGGCTTGCTGCAAGCAGAGCAGCAGTGCTCGGTCTTGTCTGGATGAGGAGCCAAGGCTTCAGCCACCGCTGCCATCCTGTCTGCAGGCCCAGCTGGAGCCGCTTTACCCCTCCTCAGTGCAGCGGCCCCATCCCACTCCCATCTGTGCCACACGGTGCTCTGGCAGCTGGGAGAGGCAAGGAAGGACAGAGCAGGGCCCCAGCTGGGGATGGATGCTTCTCAGGGAGCACAAGGGCTGAGCCGCTCCTCACCTTGGCAGGATGGGGTTGTGGTAGGTATAGGCTGAGGGTCCTGGTGTGGAAAAAGAGAAGGTGCGTGCACCCTGCCAAGGAGCTGCTACTCCTTCTGCAGATGGTGTGTCTTGAGCAAAACCAGCATCTACAAACCCTTGACATGCAGCTCTCCAACTGAGGGCACAGAACGACTCTTGGCGAAGGGAACTGCCAGCCCTTGCCCCTTGGGGAGCAACAAATTAAATGATTCCTCACATTTGTCTGAGCCAATATAGCTTTATAAGAGATTTATTTTCTCCCGGTACATTACATGAAGACGTGCTTCAGAGAAGTGGGTACTAAGACACCCTTTTCACCACCGCCACTAAAATATTCATACAAAAGAGAAGTAATGGGAGGCTTATCGGGAAGAGATTATAAAGAGAAGATCTGATAGTAGGGGACAATGAATCTACAGAGTGACCTTTAATAAATAACTGTTGTGGTCCCTTGTGAGTTAATGAAACTGCAGACTAATTTAACCACATCCCCTTAACTTGCCCTTCAACAACCGCATGGTCAAGACAATGTACACAAACAGAGAGGTCAGCATTTGCTGATGACCACAAAAAGCTTTCTCGCTGCAGTATTGCAGACGCTGTACTTCGGAGACTTGAGAGCTGAGTCACGGACTATACCCTCCCCTACATGTGTAAAACATTAAGCGTTCATCACAGAAACTTAAATAAATTAAATCATTCCATCGCAAATGACAAAAAGGGAACTTTCAAGTTGCGTAGTTATTATTCAGAGATATGGAAGCAATAAAGTTAAGGTTCCACATGCATCCTCGGCTCTGTGCTTTGGTCTACGCATAGTGTGGTTGTTAATTCCATAAGCCACTAATAGGGTTTTTTTTCCTAAAAAGAACAGAATAATACTTTTCATCCACATGCAGTCTACAAACTCTCTAGAAAGACAGCTCTACTTTTATTTATATAATCCGGTCTCCTCCTTACTGACATATTTTTATGCACTAAGATCTTTTTCCTGTATTTACACATTTTGACTTTCCAATCACATTTCTCTCCACGGAGCCCCATCGATGATCCTTGCCTCTAAGAATCTAACCAGGGTACAAAGGGCTTTCACAACAGATGCATCCTTCTGTGCTTTTCTAGCAATTCACAGCATTCCACATACCCCAAAAGTATGCAGATAAATCTACATCTAACTTAATTGAATGTGCAGGAGGTCTTTATATGCCTGTAATTTTTCATCATTACTCAGCCTTTTTATTCACAGGCTGTTGCAGGTTACTCACAAAATATATACTGTGTATTTTTCAAGCAAATGACTTCCACTGACTCTGGTTGGCATACAAGTAGTTTACGGTACACATATATTTAAAGCTGCAAGAAAAGTATTTGATGCTATATGGAAAATAGTATTAAAATCACGTAATTAAAGGCTGTATCAAATTCACACAAACAAAAGAGAAAAGATTCAGTCTTACCAACAAAAGAGGATATATTTATCTATACCATTGACATTTTCAATATATTAGGGCTTACTTGTCCAATGTTACCGACATCATAACAAATCTCTTTTGGCTTTCCTTTTCCTGTGAGACAGGCAAGTTTGTGAGACATTTTCTTATTGAATTTTGAGTGATTATTTTAAGAGAAATTTCAGAATGTGGAAACATTTCTCTGGAAATAAGTGGCCACTATATTCCACATAGTTTGCAAGATCCAGAAAAAGGAGTGATTCTTATACAAATGTTCAGAACTCCACCATATTTTCTTTAGAAGATGTTGATGAATATTGAAAAAAAGCTTAATATTTTAGCTGTACATACATTTGGGTTGCAACACTTCCCTTTATGAAATCAAACAAAAAAATTAAAATGTACTCTATTGAGGCCCACATCTGCACTATGCTTTGTACAGATGAAACATTACAATTTGGGTATGTGGAAGGTTGTAAGGATTACTTCTTTTTTTTTTAATTTCTCCTGTATTGTCTCAACTTCAGCATTTGTACAGTTTTTCTTCATCAACTTCCTGGCTAAAAAAATCCTGAAAAATACAAATTGGAGGATAGAGACATAGAGACAGGCCACTCACACGGAAATGTCATGACAACTGTAGTAGAGAGGTTGCCAGTGGTTTAAATCTGAATATACAAGAAGTTCTAGAGCTTCTTACCGTATCTGATATAGTAAAAATGCAAAGGTGAAGTTCCGTGTAGACGTAAAAAAAAAAGAGATGTAGAGCTTTTTGCACCGCAAGTGTCTATGAAATCAGTGAGAAACACAGATGAACAGACATGCCAGAAGTTTGTGAATTCCACTCAAAGAGAAAAATGAGACATAACACAACATAGCTATGCAAGAGGCCCATGACAAAAAAAAAAAAAAAAAAAGATTGTCTAGGGATAGCTTTGAAATATTTATAAACAAGTGTAACATTACTGAAGAGGGAAGGAATACTATAAACAATAGGCTCATATTGAATTTTAATTAAAAAAAAGTATGCATAATAGCTGAAATACCAAAGGAACATCTTTAAGGGGGCTTTGGGGGTGGAAGGGCATCGTTGGGTTTTTTAAACAACCATAAATACTCCCAGAGTTGTACTGGGATGAGACAAGACTGGCATCTAGTGGCTCGCAGAGTTATGGTGCTTGTTCCCACAGAAGAGCTGGGATGTGTTCCAGTCCTGCATTGCTACAGTATTCATCACCATCCTCTGGGCCGTGAGCATCCAGTAAGTACCTTGCGAGCAAAACTCGGAGGGGTGGGTGGTGGTGGTGGTGACTTAACATGTAGAGGAATAAGTGAAGACGTATTATTCTCTTTTATCGTGATTTGTTAGCAACTTAGCTTAGAAACAAGGAGATGGGCTTGTTTTTTCTTTTTCTAAACTGGGAAGAAGAAATTGCACAGTGTTTAAGAACAATTTAGTACAGCTTTGGGACTAATAGTGATTTGTTCTTTCTGTATGCACATGGTCACTTCCCACTGACTTCCAACTATAAAGAATATTAACAGAGCACTTTCATACATCATTATACATTTTTGGTGACATTTTCCAAAATTTACTTAATGTTCTTTTGTGAGTTGCATATTTTTACTATGAAAATATTGGAAAGAGGTTCCCTAATTGGGAAACTTAGAAATTCCTTATGAGAGGAGACAGTGTATTTGCAGAAACAGGTTTCCTGAGAGTCATTCAGAACCCCTGGGGCAAGATCACTTTGTTTGTCAAGGAAAGGGTACAGTATGAGGTCTTAGGGAGACTTGATGAGTTCTTGATCCAGGTTCCATTTTAATTACGTATTATTAATCATTTTGCAGTTGGAAAAATCTTACGTTGTCTCTGTGCAACTAATTAGGACTTCATGTTTTTTTAAATTAAAGAAACATGTAGAGGTTTCTTTTGCGATGTGGGGTTGAGCTCATAATACGTAGCACTAGAGCACAAGCTTTACTTCACAGTGCAAAAATTGTTCCTCTAGAACAGCAAAGAAACAGGAAATTAAACAGTGTATTATATTCCCAAATTAGTGTGAGATACTGCAGACATTCCCGATTCTTCAACAATCACCACTGAAAAGGCCATTTAAGTAACTTAACCTGCTTTGTATTTGTAGTTCTTGTCTTCTTGAAACTGTTCTTTGATAATAAAAATAATTTCTCTAATAATCCCAGCACAGAGCCTTGGTACATACTAATTGATATTCCCGTTTACAACGAGGATGGCGATGACAGTGAATGTTACAAATACTGCTCTTACCATCACCAGTTCAGAACCGCGTGCAAGAAAGATTTGAATTGCACTCAGTCATACAAAAAGCCATTAAACTAATGTTTATATTTAACCTATATTTAACAGAACTGAAGTGTGAAATATTAATACAGATAAAAATAACGAAGTAATGTAAAATAGTTAAAACTTTATGTAGCACGGAATAACATACAAAATCTGCACGTGGTGGTAATTCATTGCTTTAGGGTTCAACTTACTTCCGAAGTGCTTCTTTTTGTTTTCTGTTTTCAGATTTTAAACTGAAATTAAAGATAAAATTTCAGTTTTAAAACTGAAATACAAAATTATTGCAGGTTTTTAGGAAGTACTTTGACTCTGCCAAACAGCGTAAATCCAAACAGCAGGTTTTGTTTTACTTTTTTTTTCCTAAACTTTTAGTTAAGAAAGCTCACATTGGCTTAATATGGCCGGTACGTGAAAGCTTGAGTTTAAATCCCTGTAAAATAAAGGATTTTGAGGACAGTATAAGCCTTATCCATTTTCTATCATTTCACTAATATAGCTGCTGAATTATAATACAACAAATGAGATTTGTTGGCACAACTTGCCACAATTGTAAGTTTTAAGTACAGTCCTATTCTCAGTAAACAAAGTTAAAAATACAGGCAAATGCAAAGCCTGAGTCATTACATTATCTAACTATATTGTGTACCTCTATCTAGTATTTCTCACATATGTCAGCAATTTCACATCATCATAATGTTCTAGCTATTAAGGTTCCTGTACCTGTCCTTTGAGTGTTTAGAAGACAACAGCTGCATGCCTTTTTGAAACACCCACAAAGTTCAAAATTTACATTAGCTTTAGCAATGTATTTATTTTTCCCATGCAGGCCAGCTATACATGCCAGATCTCTCATCAGACCTTCTCTGTAACCTTGGTCTTACGTCAAAGGGTTAAAGAACAGGTATGTGGCAATTGAATTGCACTATTTATTTCTGTAAGTAAAGAGCACACAGGAGTAAAGAGTCACAGAGCAGGACTCAGGTGTGCTAACTGCTGCTACAAACGCACATAATACCACATGCACATACGCAAAGTAATCCCTGCTGTGGAGTCTTCCATCTAAACACAAGCAAAGGGATTTATACAGATATGCAAGGAAACATTACTAGATAATTAGGTAATACCAATCATGAAGATAAGCAACTTTTTCAGACCATCAGCCACCTTATTCACCATCAACCATTTGGGGGACGAGGGGTGGGAAGAAGAAGCTGAGGATCGTTTGTTGAAAATGAAAGAAAAAACATAATTGAAGTGAAACACTTGGAATGTGAAAACAGCCAACTCCCATCTGTAATCACCCCTGAAACAATTGATTGCAGCAATGAACTCCAGCAAGGTTGTCTTCTGCCAACTCCAATAAGCTGAAGGAGCCAACCATCTGCAGAGAGGTGTGCGATACCTGCCCTGAATGTGTCAATGGCCGCTTTTGGTGAAGAGGTGGAGATGTGTTTTTAGTTAATGCAAGACAGTTCAACTGGTAAAATGTTACTAAATCAATTGTGTATCAATATATATTCTCATGTAGTGGCAGTTACAGTTCAGCGTGCAGGGTAACAATAATGGAAAGCAGAACTTGCTATTAGGTATCATTAAAGTATAATCAATTACAGGAATCTGTTAGTGCTTTCCTTCAGAGAATCAATCGCAAGGAAACACAATCTGCTTAAATGTGCAGATAACAAACAGAAATGATTTTTAAAACAAGGTGATGGGGTTGAAAACATTTTTAAAGGTAAACTTTAACAGATTTCCTGACCTCATTTTATTAATCCAAAAGTCAAAATAGACAAAAATGCTGGCGTTATAATCCAAGAACGGAATATGAAAGTTCCTATTAAATCTGGGCCTGGAGCGTGCATTTTCCAGCCAACATCCAACATAGCATTTGCTGTATTCATCATTATATATTTGTGTGCATATACAATGATGTCACTGTTTATGGCACTATAAAGTCCAATTCAAAACCCACAGTTCTTAATACTGTCCTTCTGGAGTTTACTTACACACAGGCTGAGGTGCAACACTCACCAAATTCCCAAGTTAACATCAGGACTTATCTGGAAACAAGAGCACAGAGGTGTCTGTACACGGGGGTGAGGACACTGGAGAGCCCCCGGAGCCAGGCAACCACGGTAAAAGCTAACGCACCCATCAGACCATCCTTGGCCATGCACTGAAGGGTTTAGCCCTGCAGAAATGCTCCACCAGTCAAAAGCAGAGCTGAATTGCCATTTGAAGAGTAAGGGCAAGAAAACAGATGAAACAATTTTGTGCCCTGTAAATTCTCTCCTTGTGTGTCTGCCTAGATTATGTCCCTGATATACCAGGATCGCTGTGGTTTACCCAAGGGCTGTGGGTACAAGCCACCCATGTAAGAAGAAACTGAATCAACTGCAATGCTTTGGACTTGGCAATAATTCCACTGCCCCGTGTTATCTTCTCACATACAAAGGGAAAAAAGGAGGATGAGGTGAAAACCTACATTGGGATAGGATGAAGGTAAGGAACAACTCCTGAAACATTAGGAGTGGGAGGAAAGAAAGCTCATTAATGGATGGAAAAAAAGCTACCAAGGCTGAATAGCTTTCACTCCAACCAGTTCCAAGTGCTCCTGACAAGTACTACTTTTTGATTAAAGTGAAAGGATGCAACATGTAAAACTTTCATTACCAGGATTGCACAGGGTCCTTGTTTAAACTGCTCTGTCTCCATCTTGTATCATTCACTGTCTTTTTTCAGCAGAATCTCCCTAATTACCATTTCATTTCTCCACAAGGCCAGCAACATCCCCAGAGTATGAAGAAAGTTATGAAGAAAGGTTAAGGACGAGGACATTACTTGTAGTAAATATATAGCAAGGTATTTACCAAGAGACCACAAGGAATTGAAAAAAAAATAATCCCTTTTATCTGTCTATTGGGATAATTGTGAATGCTAATCAGGCTGCTATTTTATAGAATTCAGGGCAGAACTTGGACCAAACGTGACAAACATTTTGGGATTCAAGTATTTTTATAGTTCATATACCACACATTCTTATTTTCTGAATTTCAATTAATCATTACGAGACTTCCCATTCTACAACCTGTAACAGAACCCAATGAATATAGATCCCATAAAACCGCAGAATATTGCAATTCTGAGAGATGGAATGCAGCAGGGAATGGGAGCAGGTGTGGAAATTGAGTAATTTTTCATAACAACACCATCTTACATTTCACCTCCTTACTGTGCCTTTTCATATCATTGACATTTTACAGGTAGTTAAAACCTGGAAATGCGGGTCTTTCTAGAAGAACAATAATCACTTGACCGCTAGAGAGCTATTTCAACAGCCATTTAGCCATGAGGGAATTTCAGTAAAACCGGGGACAATTTTCAAAAGGCAACATAGGATTTACACCTTCACTGAGAGGTCTGCACTTAACTGAACATCCACCTACCTCCATTATTAATCAGTGACACTAACACGGTGATACTTCACGGCACTATTAACTCCCTAAGCGTTTGCAGGAAGCATCTGGATCCCCAGCTACTACATGAAGGCACTAGAAGACACAATGCTCACACTGGGGAAAGATTTACGTGGATCAGAGGTAGCACATGGTCCTATGGCAAATAGTACGAAATTTGCTATGAAATATCCTTGTGTAAGATACGATCAACCGACAGCCTCGCACTATGTTGTATACAGACAGAAGTGTCCAGGGCAGCAGACTGTGTTGCCAATGGCAGGAGAGTGAAGATGAGTTAGGGTAGCACACACTTTCACAAAGCAGATCCCCAATCTGCCTTCCACAGCCCTCTGCTGCCGATGCTCCCATGGGGGCAGAATTTGAAGTAGGAGAGTGGGGAATTGAGCCAGGCACCTTGGTGAGAAGGGAAGTGTGAAAGAAAGGAGAGCAGACCAGACAGAATAGTTTGGAACTGTACTGGAGTGGCAAGGCCTACTGCAGACTGAGGAGAAAGCTTCGGAAAGCCCTCAGAGTCCCCAAGACCACCCGCAGCCTTTTGCAACCTCAGGTGACCTCTGTCCAGACCATTTTATCTCATCACAATTCCATACACTCTTTCCAAAAATCTCAAACCCAGCCCAATCTCCCACAAGCCCTACAAATTGTAGCAGATCTCTTTATCTCACTGCCAACCAGCCAGCCTTTGCCAGCCCTATACCCAAAACCTCCACTGTCCCTTCCAACAAGACACGCACCCCCCTAGCTCAACTCTTCTTGTTGCAAAACTCTGTTTTGCAGATGATGCTGAAAGCTCTTGAGCTGACTTTGTCAGCAGGACCTTCACACGGGCACAGAACATCCATTAAACCTTTCACTAATATCTTTGGTAGGCACATTTTGGACCCACAGTAATATTTCTCTGAACACATGCTCTGCATTTTGAGATCCCAACTGGGCACAGAGTAAGATTTCAAGAACTTTTTTCACATCTAAATTGAATAGTCTGGAAACTTTAGTGATGTAGCTGTTAGTTTAAATCTGAAATATGAAACACAAGATGTAACATAAATCACATTACAGTTATTGTAATGCTGTTTTTTTTAAATAATGAACCACAAACAAAACACTTATTGAAACTTGGTCTCTATGATTTTTCAAGGAATATACCATCACTTGTTCCAAGCTTTTCCCATGGGCAAGTACATCTTCTATTTTTTATTTCATATGTTTATCTATTTATCCATTGTACTTTGTTGCAATACCCCTGAGCTGGTTTTATTTGTTAGGGGTCTTATTGTTAGGGGTTTTTTTCTTTTTTTTTTTAAAGCAGGACATCTCCCAGGGCATGACCCACAAAATCAGGGATAAAAATCCACACATCAGGCAATACATGTAAGGTGGAAATGCAAAATTTTGAAAAAAAAAAGTTTAAACAAATACTGAACTATGCATGCATATAAATCTGCGTAATGATTTCATACTATCAGTTATCGTCAAGATTGCAGTAGTATGTAAAGTACGGCTCAGAATACTACACTTCTAAGTCTAAAGCTTTTACACATCCTCACAAAATTGACATATTCTACATTTTTCAAATTTTTTGTTAAAAAGACATGAATGCCATTAACTGTGGACCTTGACATTTAACTGTTCATTGTGTTTTGCTTTATTACGTATTATTAATGGAAAAATAGTTTATTTTTCCAAACACTTTTCAAAACATCTGGGTTTAAAAGTCATCAATGACTATTTCACAAGCAGGAGCTTTCAACTAACCATTAAACAAATGCACAAGTGTATTTTTATGATTAAAAAAAAAACCATAGCTCATTGAATTCAGACAAATCCTGTATATTATGAATCAACCAACCACATGATTGATGAAACGATGCGTGAAAATAGAGGCAGAGGCAAAATAACCTACTTGAACCCAGAAAATTTTCAGACAATAATCATTACCAGTTTTAATTAACTGCAACACAAAAGTGGGGGCTCCTTCTGTTTCAAGTTAATGAAGCTCAACACACAGACACTACAATTAGAGACAAAGCATAAGTCTAAAGCAAGTTGTATTTTGGGATTGAAATAATGAGCTTGGTATTTTAATTTTGTAGTCAGCAATTATGTGAGATTCGGAAACAAAGAAACAATACATGCTATTGAAATGTTGAGGTAAGAATGTAGCGGGTTTTCACTCAGTATCTTTCTTATAAGCCAAAGGCAAGAAAGTACCTTTTTTCCTACGATAAGCAGTATGTACAATACCCTGGAAATATCTGCACTACGATCATCTAAGATTTACTGACTTTCATACTACACAAGTCAGAAATATGACCTCATCTAAAGCTATGAACTGCTTAGTGACTTCTATCTTGCCTTTCTCATACATATTTGTTAAAACTTTATCTATAATACTGTTATTTCCATTTAAAATTATTGTTGTGTAGCAAAAAAGCTGCTCTAGCACAAAAATTAATAAACCTAGATTACTTCCACCCTTTTCAATAATTTGCCTATTCCTTAATACGAGGCTGGAAGAATATATAAACTTCAACATAATCTCTTCACCAAGCACCTCCAAAAAAAAAAAAAAAAAGCACAAAAAAAGCAAAGATGGTCTGCCATTTATTTCTCCCATTTATAGTTTATTAAACCTAAAGATAATAGAAAAAAGGTGGAAAAAAACAGAGAATGTCTGGGCTGTAGTATCAGATATCACTGCTTATTACTGGCTATCTGCCTAGTAATCATAAATCCATAGGGTAATATTCTAAAATCTTTTGCTTTTCAGGTAGGTGTGAGCCAAGAAGAAAAAAAAGTTCCATTTTCTAAGAAGAGCAGAAAACAGCAAGCACAGCACAACTGGGTACCAGGATGCATAAATATTCCTGATTACAAACCCTTTCACATAAAGCAAACAGGAAGAGTTTGAAGGTAACAGTGTGTACATCATGCAAAAAGTATCTCTGTCCCAAAAGATAGATATCACACAGACTATGAATGAACTGCTCCAATAAATTATATTATTCCTCAGAGAGGAAAGGAAAGCAATGTTATAAACAGTGACTTCAGAAAAGCGAGAACAATAGGGCATTGAATTTTGCAAGAATGAATTAAGGGTATTTTTTTCCTGGAGGAGAGCTCAGTATCATGGACCAATGAGCCTTATAAATAAAATCATTAACTCCAGCACTGCCTGCTCCTCTAAGCACCCTCAGCATCTTGTCCTTTCAACATATCAGAAACTAAATGTAAATACAAAATACATGCAAGCACATACAGAATTAAATCGATGTTTCAAAGAGGTTCTTTAAAGTATACTTCCCAGACAGTTCAGAAAGCACGGGACTCTGGCAATATGCACATCTTCAACCCACAGCTTTGATGACAGACTGTGCCGTGTATCTTTGGTGTAGTAGTCTTAACAAATCAGAAACCAAAAATCTCGGTACATCACCTCCTCCCTGTCCCATCTTGATACATACTGAATATCCGTCAATAAAGGAAAGCCAAGCCAGAGCAGCATTTTTCAAACCAAATCTTGACAGAATCAAAATCCTCAGGACTGTCACTTGCCTTTGGCATCACTTAAACCAAGGAGAGTCATTTTTTTATAACATTCACCGAGATCTTGACAGGACTAAAGGAGCGTACAAGTAAATCTGACTCCCAGCGTGACACTGCTGAGTGCTGAGGGTAGGGCCAGGGCTCAGAATCCAAGCCACGGAGTAGCTGACCTTTTCTGCAGCAGAAAGTTAAGAGCTAATCATACAGCGTTTTCACAAGGTGACAAGCTCTCTTTTTTTCCTGAGAGAGGGATGATCTCTAACTTTGAGGCCCCAAACCTCAACAAGCAAGTCAAACACTTGCCTGCTATGATTTTAAATCCCAAACTCCTGTTTGCTATCACCGATATACCACTGGCATCTCTAACTCCACCTTGCACGGTCGTTTCTCCTTTTTTCTGGCTCTCTAGCTGCTTTCTTGGTTAGTTAGAAATGGAAACAGATAGTCTCATAAACATCTACTAGAGACACATTTTTAAACACGTCATCTCTGTCTGCTCTAACAATGATAAGATGAGTTTCTCTGAGGTTTATGGCAGTCTCAAGGAGCATATGGTTTTCAACAGCATTGTGATATTTTTCCTCATCTCCTATGAGCGTTCCTCCCTCAGTCCCAGTGCATACCTGTTTTGCCAAACTTCTCTAAAAGCCAGTTTTAAATGGTATTTGAATGTTACCTACTCTAATTCTCTCTCAGAAGGTTTCCTTTGTTTTATAATGAAGCTTTTCAGGCAGCTTCTTACTGTTGATATAATTGCCTAACCTGACGTAGAAGAGGTTCCCCCCCCCCCCCTTTATTTTTTAAATAGCTGAAAATGGTTTATCCATTTTAGCCTCACTGTAAGAGAGACTTGCAAAAAGATTAGTCAGTGTTCTTAAAACACAAAGATATTAACACTTAACAGCTTTGCCTTTACACATTCCGTTATTTCTCCTTCTCCAGCCTTCTTTCCTGCACTTTACAGTCTTCTGACATCTTTTACTGCACTTTTACTTCATAAGTTCTTGCAAGAACTTATAAGTTCTTGCAAGCGTACACTCACTGGCGGCTTGATACAATGAATTTCAATCTAATTTTAAGGATGCGACATTAAGTATTGTTGTTGATTTTCTGCTAAAAGTTCATATATTTTCTTTTCCCCTGCTTGAAACTGAACATACCTGTTTTTATTTGACTGGCTCCTTCTGGTACATCACTATCCCTTTAGGTGAACAATACTACCTTATTCCTCTATGTTTTCTATTAGAATAAATTAAAGAACTGCCTTGCAAAAAACAATAAAAGAAAGACTTCTGTGTTGCAAACATTGAGTTTTATCACTATTTTAATGAGAATTTCTGTTTTAATTATAACCTTAAACTGTGAATTTTTGTGAATAAGAATCTCAGTTTTTATTTCTTTTAAATATGTCTCTAATCTGTATAAGATGCTTACAAAATGCATAAAAAAGCAACCTGGAAATACTTAATGATTTGAGCATGGGAAAGAAAAAAACATATATACCTATTATATGTATGAAATTACTTTCTGTTCTATCTTGCTATTGCTGTTAGACCTGACCTGTGATTCTTCATAATCTTGGAAAATACATTTATTTTTTGCAGAATTGTGCCAGAGAGGAAAAGACTTGTACAGCAGTTCAAATCCATCCTCCAAATCAAGCAGAACAGAAACTCAGATTATGGCCTCTGAGATCCAAAATGACTGCCCCATCCATGAGGCTCGTCTGAGCTAAGTGTCTCACAAACTTATCTGCTGCAGTTGTTTCACATCATATAAATAATTTAATATTCACTAGAGAAGCAACTTGCACAGGCTTCTCATATCCAAACTGAGAGCCTCACCCATCTTATTATGAGTTGTTCCAAAGTGGAGGTTCCTCCTGCTCAGGAAAAACTTTGGGCTATCTCAGTGTTTAATCAAGAGACCTTGAAATTCTGAAAACACTCATGGGATAAGAAAGCTATTTCCTTCTCATTTCTAGTAGCAAGCAAACATAATAAAGGGACAAATAAATACAAAAGGAAACATTTCAGGAAGACAAAACTATCTGCTCAGTCATACAGTCCTTTGACAATTCCAGGGTTTGGATTTCTGTAATTATTTACAGCAGACAGCACCAGGCAAAAAAAAGCACTGTGTCCGTATTTAACAGGTACAACGGAATTTATGGTGTGTTCTTCAGTACACGCTTCACATGCTTCAGATAGCAACTGCTATCACAAGAGAGGCAGGCAGGAATAAATCCAGAACTGCCTGGAAACTACTTCTGGTAGTTGTTTAATCAGTCTAACCTGTTACGGGTACCAAAAGGATTATTCCTGTAACTGCAGTCAGAAGAATTCATCTCAGGAACTCTGTGCCAAACTTTCTCCAAAGTGGAGCACATTATTTGCAATAGTAAATTCAGACCAAAGCTGACAGTTCCTTTGCTGTCGAGTTCCATGTAGATAGAACAGCTATCGAATTAAAGAGGTGGAGAATTACTCTTCTTTTTTGGTGTCTCCCTTATATAGGGCAGAATGGCATCAAAATGCCAAATAATTATTTGCAGCAGACAAATTATGAATTTGTTGAAAAATCTTCTCCTGCATCTCTGCCTCTGAGTGATGAGTTAAACTCTGCATTTCTGTGCTTAGCTATCAAATTCACTCCTTGTCAACAGAAGTTATGAAGGCACATAGAATTCAAATCATTCTAGTCATTTACATTTGATTTGTTCGTAGTAAGGTAATTTCAAAATTGTTAGAAAGATGCATGCGTGGAAGGGGGAAAATGAAATAAAATGATCAACTGATCATAATTGTGTTAAAACACCAAAAATTTCCCTCAATCCTCAAAAAGTCTACAAAACTCCAAAGTGAAAATAACTAATGAAGAATTTCATCATTAGAAGATGAACTAAAACATCATTAGCCCTTTTTTATTTTATTTCTGTCTTCATAAAACCTCGTTCTCTTTTTCTGTTCACTTACCACGGAGGCTGAAAACAGGTAAAAGCTTGGAGATTAAAATAACCCAAAAGGTGCACAGCCGCACTGTCTCGATGTGCTGTTTTTCTGATACTTAACCCCTGCCATGTATGCAGAGCAAAAGCGCTGTGAAAAGTCTTCCTCTGAAGGTTGCCTTATTTGTGCATCGGTTCTACAGAATTCTTAACCAGTAACATCTGAATTCACTGATGTCTCAATAGTTCCATAGTCATTTCAGTTTTCCTGTTTCTAACCTCAGCAAATAAATAGGAAATAGTAGACAAGGTAAAGTGCTCCCCACTGAAAGGGCTTATCCTCAGAGCTAAAAATCGGGAAATCAATTTGTTGCAGTTCTGGTATTAGAGCAGTTGAGAAGTCCTTAATTTGAGCTCACAGAAATCAAGAGAATACTACTAAACTAACAACCGAAAAGCTGAAGGTTTTTTTTCTTTCAGAAAAAAAGTATAGAAAGTTTTTTTGAAAGAAAAAAACAAGTAACAAAAAACTAAAACCAAATAAAGACTCTAACAAACAGATGCTTTTATCCTTCCAATGTGTCCTTTTGTGCCTTGTAGTTTGCTAACTCACTAGATGCTCGTGCTTCTATTCCCTTTTTCTTTCCTCTTAAGACCTCAAACTCCAGTGTTAATTCTTAAGAGTTCGAGGCTTTGTTGTTGCTGTTGGTCTTTAGTGACACTGTGAATTCTGTTTACTGTCTTTCCTTGATCTCCCTTGTCTTTCAGATCAGTAATAAAAACTTCAAACTGTTCAGAAAATTCAGTAACAACAAGACTTCTGCAGGTCCTGGCAGGATTTCTACATCCTAGGAGTTTTTGTATTATGCCTTCAGTTGGATGAACATAACCATACAGAGGAACCTGTTGCAGTATCACAAGTGTCAGAGGAACATGAAGATGAACACAAAGACGTCGAGATCCCGTATGAGGCACCTCAGGAAACAACTCCAGAGGCAGATTTTACAACTGAATAAACTATAATATTTCCAGTGTTTGTAGCTCCTGCTGCAAGATTTGCACAGGGCCATGAGAAGTTAACAGTTCAGACCGGTGCTTGTTGAGGATCTCTTCCTCATTACAAGCTACAGGGACTGTCCATATCCCATCCAAACACAGCTGAGAGCACTTTGGTCTGCAAAATACTTGAAACAAAGGCTAAAAATGAATTTACGCTGTCAGATCTCATATCATGGTTCTAGGCTCAGAGTTTAGAAAGATTGATTTCTAATTTAGAAAATAAACAGCTTGGACAAATAATCCATGAAGCACATCAAACTTCAGATGCTCCACTGCTATTTTAAATGTGCTTTTCAAAAAGTCATTTCAATCATTGGTTATGAGTGCGTGAAGTTCAAAAGGTTTTCCTTTCCCTTTTGCATGTTCAGAACTCTACAAAAGCTGACTTCAGTCCTCTAGACATCATTCTAACAGCCAAAAATATATTAATACTGGTAGACAGACTCTACATGTAGTTATCATGTGCCTCATTCAAAATTAGGGAGCTAATAAATATGCAAACAGCCTTTTCTGAAATACTAACTTTAAAGTAATACACATGTTATAATAGTTTAAAAGATTATGTAGAATAGCTATTCTCAATTATCTTTTTTCCTTGTATTTTCCAGTGACCGATATCAATGTAATTACCATCTATTTGATTAAATTAATTAAATACCTAAGCATTTAATAATCCATCATCATAAATTTTTGCATGGTGTCCTTATACTAAATAAACATTTAGGCCAGAATTTTTTTTAAAAGTGGCAGCAATTTAAGTCTTAAGCAGCAATTTTCCCTTTTATTTCTATATTTAAACTCTACATCTAGCAGTTGAATTTCAAAATTACTGTAGGTCAGGTAGCTTCCCTTGAAAGACAACAATAAAATAGCTATTAATATTAACAGTTGCAGGATTAGACGCAGAAGCTGTAGAGCGTATGAACTGGACTAATTCTGTTCCCCAGCTCTCCTTTGCTATTTGTGCTTTCTCCTAAATCTTTGAAGTCTCACCCTTTGTAGACTTTAAAAAAATCATTAAATATGTGTTTAAAAAGTACATAAGTCACCTGTGCAAACCATTGGAAAATCCTTAACTGTGCATCTGCTGATTTCACAAGATTTCTTTCTATATCCAACATATATAGTCTAAGAGTAAGGATGAGATTTTCAAGGACATGGAATGCATTTACAGAGTCACAGAATCACAGAATCGTTATGGTTGGAAAGGACCTCCAGGGTCATCAAGTCCAACCTCTCTCCTGGCATCTCTCTAACCACTACACCATATCCTCAAGTGCCGCATCTATTTGTTCTTTAAACATCTCCAGGGATGGTGACTC
The DNA here is from genome assembly GCA_033124195.1 of Coracias cyanogaster. Lineage (NCBI taxonomy): Eukaryota > Metazoa > Chordata > Aves > Coraciiformes > Coraciidae > Coracias > Coracias cyanogaster. The sequence goes on along the minus strand of JAVSBS010007990.1, from coordinate 136,770 downwards.
CACCACCTCCCTGGGCAGCCTGTTCCAGTGCCTAAC
>JAVSBS010007990.1:111242-130626 GCA_033124195.1 Coracias cyanogaster | reverse complement strand
TGGGCAGCCTGGTCCAGTGCCTAACCACCCTCTCAGTGAAGAATTTCTTCCTAATATCCAATCTAAACCTCCCCTGATGCAACTTGAGTCCTCTGCGAGGCTTCTGCAGCTTCCCTGCAGACCCCAGGGGGAAGGTTTTTCATTCCTTTTTCTTTAGTGCAGTTAGAGATTGCAAAGATTTTATTGAGAACTGGAAACACGGCTGATACAGAACAGCAAGAGTGAGCAGATTAAGTCCACCTTCTGAGAGCCCTGTGCTGGGTGGGCAGCCTTGGCATTTGACTGTTCCCACCTTTCAAAATCTTGTCCCATGTAAACTCAGCGAGTCTCAGCAAACCCATTTGACCTAAACTGGAATTGAACAGAGATTATTCAACACCATGCAAATCAAACCAGAATTGAACGGAGAACTGAACTCTCTATGAGGATAGGCTGAGGGCACTGGGATTGTTCAGCCTGGAGAAGAGAAGACTCCTGGGGGACCTTATAACTACCTTCCAGAACTTGAAGGGAACCTACAGGAAGGCTGGAGAGGGACTATTCACAAGGGTGTCCAGCGACAGGATAAGGGGAAATGGCTTTAAATTGAAGAAGAGTAGGTTTAGACTAGGTCTTAGGAAGAAGTTCTTCAGTACAAGGGTGGCGAGGAATAGATTGCCCAGAGAGGTTGTGGATGCCCCCTCCCTGGAGGTGTTCAAGGCTAGGTTGGATGAAGCTTGAGCAACCCAGTCTAGTTAAGAGACGTCCCTGCCCAACGTAACAGTTCAGATTCCTGCATCACAACAGGCTACATGAAGGGTGGCCATGAAAAGATATTTCACATAAAACAGTGAAGTTCTGTGGAATTGTTCCTACTGCGCCTGTACTGTATTAATGGTAGTTAAAACAGATCTTGCAATTTGAAAGGTTATCAAACACTAATTTGACCCACAGAGACAAATATATCTATTAAAAATTTAAAAAGTGAAGTAACACAAATTAACTATAAGGAAGGGGAAGCCTCACAGCAACTGAAACATTCCTAAGCACTTGAATGGTCTCAGAAGTTCATCTTTAGTATGTTGGTGACCTGCTGAAAGTACTTTACAAATCTATTTCTCATTTTTCAAGTATGAATAGGGCATTTTACGTAAAGTAACTAAGTCAATGCAATTCTGCAGGTGCGTGCTCCTTTATATTAAAACCATAGTGGCATTACTACTCAGTGCACATCTAATACAAAAGATCATGTCTCTGATGAGTTTGAGAGGAAAAAAAGTGAAAGAAGGGTCAAAAAAATTCTTCATACAGAAATGAAGACAGGGAAAAGAGCAACATGTTTTTCTTTCTGTGCTGAAATATTTACTCACTCACTGGAAGAAAAATTATTATAGTTTTTCATGAGATACCGGTGCCTAGATATTAGTACCTAGTGGGCTAGAAAAATAATGCATGGCTTCTTATATAGTTTGTATTGATCCCAATGTGTTTCAATTACATTTTTGCCAGAGTGAAATAAATTTAAACTAAGATTTATCCCTCCATGCAAGAAATAACTACAGAGCATAACATAGGTAATAGTAGAAACATCTGGTAAGGAGGGCAGCTCAGAAATTAAAAGTACTGATGGGTACTTTGCTGATTTACTAATAAAGATTTCCATTGTTACCTTTGTTCTTTAAAATAAAAAGATACATACACTTCAGCAACATACTTTACGGGAAACAGAACAAAAAAATGACAATCTATCGATACATTTTTCCTTGAAGATGTAGACACAAATACGCATGCATGCTACATGCTTCACTCACAAATCTAGTAAGAAAATTGAAATTTTGGTACACTGAACGTAGATAATGCAAGCACATGCTGCACTCTCTATGTAATAGTCCTTAACCACGGTATGCTTTAAACATCTCAATGCCACTATGAAGGACATTGTCAGAAATCTGGCAGAGCTACAAAAAAGGTATGCTAGTATTAAGCCTAAATCCACAAAAGGATGGCTATAGACACAGATGATATCAGAATGAAGAAACTGTGTACGCGTTTTTTTGTTATTGGGGTTGGTTTGGGGTTTTGTTTGGTTGGTTTTTGTTTGGGTTTCTTTGTTAGATTGGTTTGGGAGGGGTTGCTTTCTGGATTTGGTGTTTTGGTTTTTTGTTTGGTGGTTTTGCATTGGTTTGGTTTTGTTGTGTTTTGTGTCTTGTTTTGAAGTCCCCCCCAAAGGGATGAAGCAGTAGGGAAGAAATTCCTTAACACTCTGGAGGCAAAAATATAAAAACTATGTGTAATACTGCAACATTTTTATATTGAGGCCAAAGATACTTTTTAAAATATTTTAATGACGAACAGTTATCTAGTGATGATTCTCAACATTAGCATGAACAGCAATTTTAACTTAATAGTTTATAATGACTCTCTTAATACAAATGCCAGTATATTTTCATTTGAGTAAACATGCTCTAAAATCATTGCTGTAGCAAGTAAATGCTAACAAAGCTGTGGTTATCCTGAAGGGAATTGTGAGTTATCTATAAGCATTTACATGGAATGAATTAAGAACACTGAGTGAGCATTGTCAGTGTCACACCGTGTGTATATATATATATATATATATATAGTGGAAAGGTTTTTGTGTGTGTATACACAAACACATCAAGGGCAGTATCCAGTCTTTAGATAAAGAACAATTTTCATATTGCATGGCACAGTTCAGTTAAAGTTTCCTCAGTTAAGGAACTAATCCTTATAACTTTCCCAATACATGTAAAAGTAAGAAAGATTATCTGACTTATTCAGCATGTCACAATGCAACATGGATAAAAACAGGATATGAAGCAGGAGATGGAACAAATATACCCCAAAAAAACCCAAAATGATTACCAAAACACAATGTGAATGCTTGGTATTCTTAGTAATACTAGCATCACAGATAATGTAGAGAAGGTTGAGAGAAGAAAAATAAATGTTCGCTTCCGTTCAATAACATTAAAAAAAAAATCACTGAGCTCTCTCTGAATAGGGTCATTTGCTTGACAAATGATATTTTAATTTCAGTGAACTGATATTCCCAGATAAATTCTCATTTGAGTTAGGTTGTTACTCGGCTAAGAAAAGGCGAATGAACCAGAGTGTATGAGGAAAAAAAAATCCAACAGACAGTAAGGGGAAAATGGGACAGATGGGCAGAGAGGTGAAAATAAATGAAGAAGAAAGTAAGAATTCCAAAGAAAAACACCATATAAACATCCAGAACACAGGGTACCCATTTTACCTTCTGAAAAGATTTTTTCTCTTTCCATGTGTTTTGCAACAGTTTCAGTTAACTTTTCAAAGACTCTTCTTCATTAGAATCCCATTTTGAAGTTAAATTCATTCAAAAAGCATAACAAAGTTTGAAACCATTTCCGAACTCCTGAACTGTGGAGCGTCACTAACCTTTATCCATAAATGCTGATTTAAGCCACGTCCTCTCTTTTCAGCTATCAAGAAGCACATTTATATTTCGTTGTTTCCTTTCTATTTTTCTAAGACAAACCAACTGCTACGCATAAAACCAGAAATGCAGCTAGAAATTGCTCTTCTCCAAAACAAAGTGCTACAAATTTTAAAAAAAAAGGATAGAAGACTGCTCTACCTTAATTATAACCAGTATCAACTAGGTACTGATATTATCCTAGTCAATAGCATTAATAGTTTATATTCTATAATATCAGTGATAAAGTTTCATTTCAAAATAGCAAAAAATTTCTATACTGTGATGTACTTAAAAGATGAAAGATCCACCCTCTCCATTGTAGATGCTCCTTCATTACTCAGTCCCAGCCTCATGTCTCGCTGCTACAAACATAACCAAGAAGCACAGCTTCAGTTCTGTCAGTTCAAAAAATGTGAGCTTGACAGCAGCGCTTCTACTCACATTATGATTCCCAAACTCACTAGACGCCTTAACATTTCTTTCAGTACCTTACGTGAATCTTGCCCATTGGAGCCATCCCCTTCCACATTGTCCTGCACAATGCAAAACTATCATTTTAGGGCCATGAGAATTTCATCTGGGATATGTCTGACAAGGGCCACCAACCCTTACCCTGCTCTGAGCAGTGGGATATCATAGCCATTAAAAAAAAAGTGTGGATAAACCTGTAGGAAGCTCTCATATCCTAGCACCTGAGTGCATTCCACTAGCAGCAAAAAATACAGCAAAATACGTACTTTCTCATCACTTTCCCACAGCATCAGATCTTTTTGAGGTTCAACTCCTATAGAAATCTTGTCTATAAGTTCAAGGTTGATTTGGGATGTGTTTTGGAAGTAAAAAAATAATTAAAACCCATCCTTATTAAAAAAGAGCAAAAAGTATAAACTCAATAAAAACCTATATACTGCGCTGAAAGTTTGTCTTAAAAAAAACCAACCGATATGTAGGAAAAAAACTAGGAATTTGCATGACTTCAGAAGTCTTTCTCCCAGAGTCGTATGTATGGAATTGTAACAAGGATTTCTATTTTAATCAAGTGTAAACAAACGTTGTTAATATAGACGACAGGCAGCAAAACTAAGGAAAACTAGTCCTTGGTTTTAAGAACTTGTTTCTTCCATGTTTTGTAGCAAGTGTTCTGGTACATTACCAGCCATATTCTGGATATGGAAAATACCTAAAACTACCAATAGTTACCTTTCTTTAGGTGAAATGCTCGGTGCAATATTCATAACCTTACTAGTGATATGAACATCTAATTTCCAATCAAAAACTTATAGTAATTGAGCGGTGACCACGCCAAAAATATTTCCTAAAGTGCAGCCAGATAACTATTTAAAACATAGTTCAGCAGTTGAGTATATTCCTGGGAGAGAAACCAGAACTTGTGTTTCAATCATCAGAGCAATTTTCGTAACTGGCTTTTTCGTGAGAAGCCCATGCTGTGCATGTGGGAGCACTCAGTAACAGATCACCAAACTTTAAAAACATTACCCAGGTACCTTCCTATGACTTCCCCATTTTGGGGTTCATTTCAAAAGTGAAGAAGGGATTTCCTTTCCAGGAAACCTGCAAGGCTGCAGGTGCTTTGAAAACCTCTGAAAAGCTTGGGCTGTTCTGGAATGAAGGAGATTTATTAGCATTAAATGAGCTTAGGTAATACTCTGGCATGGGTGGTAATTCTGCCGCAGGTCCTCCTTACTTCCGTCAGAGTTCTGGAGTTTGCTCTTTTTCCAGTTCATTTAGTGGAGAAGGTAAAGAAGCCAACAGAGAATATTTGATGTTGTTCATCAATATTCATATTATTTCCTATGCTTGAAAACGGGTCTCATATAACAGGGCAATGAATGCACCGGTGCACAAACAGACCTCTCTGTTGCGTTATTTTATTGCCAATAGCTTTGCACACCTTTGCCATAACCAACGGAGAAGCACGATAGGTATCAGAGACTGACTCTGATCTTGGAGGAGTACTTGCTACCGTCAGGAAGACACGCATTGTCAGGCAGGCCCATGACAACAGACTTGCTATTTGGCTGTTTTAATCCTTGATTTGGGAAGGGGGGGTGGGAGGAGGGAACAGTTTCTTCTTTTCAGAAAGCCCAGCAGCATATTTTCTCTCTCACTCTGTTCTCCTCAGTGATGAGGTTTTTTTCTAGGAAATTCTATCACTAAGATTGCTGATGCTGTGGCTAAGACACACTGAAAATTATTTAGCTCCTGTTATCTTGATATTAGAGTTCTTACTGCTTGTAGCTTAAGACAGATATCAACCATGCAACTAACGTCATACAAAAATATGAGTGCCTTATGACTACTATCAAGTTCCACTACAACTCAACCAGACAATGCTCAGTCACAGTAAGGGCTGCATCAAATCACAACCAAAGCAGAAATCATAAAGAAAAGATAAAAATAAATTAAAAGCTTAGCATATGCAATTATTGTAAATAGCTGCAATTATCCACTTAAATTCATTCAAGACTGGCAGATTTTCAGGCTGATCATTGTTAGAGTGCTGGATGTTTTTTTGAAGCAACATCAAGAGAGCAGCTAGGCAAAGACCTGGACAAAAGAGAAATGAAACTCTAAATGGGTTAAAGTACGTGAAACTCACACATTGCATAACAGTGGCAAAGACAATCCTGGAGTAATTAAATGCATTTCTAACTTAACCAGGTCAACACTATATTTAGTTATGACATCTGAAGAGTGCCATGGCATGGAAGGAAGAGTACAGATGAAGAAGGTAACACATTTCTCTGCTGTGCTCCAAAGGCTGCAAAATGCCAATATATCAGATAAAAAATACTCGGATTATCAAATCTGCTTCTACCATGTTCTTACGTCCACCACAGAGCAGAAAGGAATGATGTCATAAATAAGGTTTTATTCCATACTTTTAATTCACTGCATCCCAGCCATCAAGGAATCATTTCAACTCTAGCAACAACTTAAAGCTGTGTCAGGGCTATTTAAAATATTATTTGCCTGCCTGGGGTACAGCAGCAACAAGTTCCTTCAGCCACCTCTCCTACCTTGGGACCAAGGTGAAGGTTCTTCAGCACTTCACACCAATCATGTAGTATTCATTTTTTTGCACACATTTAAGCTGCTACATATCACACACTCTACCTGACAGCCACAATCACTATCCTGTTTGGACAATGTCAGAGTCTTTCTTTCTGCATTTGAGTACAGTGAGGACTTGGACAATATCTGAGCAAAAATAGTCTGCCCTCAGCTCTGCCATTTCTCAACACCACTGCTAAATGGTGGGAAGATAGTGCTGAAAGAATATTTGGGATAACTGTTCTCAGGCAAGTTCATTTAATGCAAAATTCACCATTGGTAGGATTTATCTCACCCAGCCTCAGCTATTTCAGAGTTAATCACCTCTCTATGCAAGTTAACTAAACATCCTTCATATGCCGAGGCAGAAACTCCAAAGGTGCTGCTTCTTCCTTTCTAAAATATCTCATTAAAAAATGGGAAGAACTTTGGACCTTTCCCATCACACTTTTCTTCATTAGATGTTTAAATTTGTATGAATGAAGTTAAGGGAGATGAATCCCACACCATATGTGCAACATAAATGAGCTGAAGAGAAATGGAAACATTTCCATGCTCACTCAGTAGGGGAAAAGAATCCAGGCAACACTTAGTCCTGACAGCAGTCCTGGGACTAGCCAAGGTGTTTCTATTCTGTTTACATTTAGAAGCACCGAGTGAAACCGATTGTCTTTGCTCTGTTCCCTTTCTCAGCTTTTTCCTCACCTCTGCACTAAGGCTCAATCCCCCAAGTTAATTCAAATTCAGCTTGCAATTTGTGGTCTAGTTCAACAAAATCAGCTATGATATACTGTCCTTCTTCCAGTTTCCAATCAGATTACTATCACACAACAACAGCAAAAAAAGCCCTCAAGATTTATTACTCAAAACAAAGGTCGGTTCCACAGTTTGCAGGGACTCATTTCCGTTGCTTAGCCCAGCACTCAATCACAAGACACTGAGCCTTGTATTTGCTTTCAAACCAAGCCACAGAACTAGTAGGTATTACTTGCTCTCAAGTGAAGTCAATTGGACCATTGTTTTTTACTTCCCACAGGATCAGGATTTCAGTTGCCAACAGACTAAATTAAAGGGGCAAATAAAATTTGAAAAAGGAAATAAACCTCTGAGTTTTCTACCAAAGCCTTTCCAATGCCCTATTGCAACCGGAATCCTTTAAGATAGATATTGAGGCAAGTAAAGTATTATTGTGAAGATGTGAAGAAAGAAGTACTTGATGAAGTACATGGGTAGTGTCTCTTCAACACATTGAGCCACTTCAATATGGGGATACAGGGAAAATACTGCAGAAAATATTCCATCTCTCACAGTAACTGATCTGATAATTTAAATGAATCAGTATGAGCATTGTTATATTTCTATAATTTTATAATCGAAACTTTACACTAAAAAGTTCAAACACTGTTATGGATGCAAAGAAAAATTAAGCTACGACATGCCAGAATGAAGTTGCTTCTAACTTCAATCCCAGGTATCATAGTATCATTTTGTCCATACGATTTTGCTTGGTTAGAATACTGAAAAATACCATCTAAGACCTTTGCAGTCCCCACTAAACAGAGTGATGGCAGTCAGAAGCATTTCTGTAAGTCGTGGATTTTGCAAACATCCACCCGAGACTAAGAAATCCAGTGTTGCATTTCTGGTTACAGAAGCAGGGGTTCTTTGGCCCACTTCAATGCTGCAGTGTACTCAATTCTGTCTTCAAACATAATCATAACTTGCCCCTGTTCCTTTCCTATCTGAGCATGACCCTAGACCTACTCTTATTTCTTTCCTACCCCTCTCTCCACATCAGGAGCTCATTAAGGTTATATTGCATGTCCCAAATTCCAATGTTAACGTTTTTCATGCTACTCTCCACATCTCTTGCACCTACCAGTTATTCTTCCACCTTCTCCATGCCAGCCTTGGCATCCACACTGGCAAGAACTGGAGTCTTTTCCAGGCTCCTACCAATACATCCTCATTCCTCACTCTGCCAACCTACAATTCCAATTTTCCTTATTCCCCATACAATCTCACTGAACCCATCTAGAATACCTTACACCATTCATATTTCTAAACCCCAGCATAGTCCAATCCTGTTCCCTTTGTCTTCTTAAACCATCTCATCATTCATTCTCTGTTCTCCTTGTGCCAGTACCTTCCTCATCCTCTCCTAAACCCATCAACAGACTCCCTTAGCTGCTGGCCCTTCCATTTTCCAGTGCTCTAACATGAAGACAGAAAGAGAAAGAAGAAATCTTTCTCCTTAAGTCTCCTTAATCTCTCTCCTGGGTCTAGAAGGAACATGGATCCACTGACAGTGCCTCAGGAGAGAAAGACTGTTTCCTCTGCCTTCTGCTGGCTTAAGCCATAAGAAACTAATAGTGCAATTACAGGAAAGCCTTGTTCAACCATGTCCTGAAAAATCACGGTGCACAAAATTTTCAAAGATCTCACTTACAGACAGTCTTGCTCTGATACATTTCTAATGGCCATATGCCTCTATGTGCAGTTTCCAAATTGTAACAACTTGATCCAGCTGGAACAGATTTAAAAAAAAAAAAAATCTTGTGTCAAGGCCACATCCCTGTCAATTTAAAGAGTTGGTTCCCAAGCAGAGGAGTGCTATAGATTCTTAATGAAAAGAACACCGGTATTATTTCTAAAAGAGTAAACCACTGCATTTTCCCCTAGTTTCTTTCTTGGAAACAACTGAAGTTCAAAGATAAATTTCCAAGCTTTTTTTGTCTCCCACACTGTACTTTATCATTCTGCAGACTTGGTTGCTGTTGAAGATGCCGCAATTAATTCTAAAAGCAACTTTCAGACTAAATGATTATTTAATCTTTTCATAATTTTGTATATTCTGGCAGGTCTGGTAAGAAAAAGAAAAAAAGTCTACATTGAAACTCTTTGGTCACACATGTATCTAGCTGATTAATCCTGGGATTTTATGTCCACACTTAGTAACCAGATAATTTAAAGGATCTTCTGGTACACTATGAATTAATGCTGAAGTCACAGAATAACAGGTGCATTGCTCTTCCAAAGTCATGCTTACATACAGACTTACACACCTATATATAGACACACACTCCATCCCATCTATTAATTTATTAAGTTTTTAGAAAGAAATCTTTTTTACAATAATAGTATTTTTTGCTCTATCTCAAGCACAATATTAAACTGTCATTGCAATTAAAGGAACTTTTGCAAATTCCCAAACCCAAAGGAAAGGCTACATTGCATAGACAAAACCTTACCTGCTTTGCTTTGTAAAAGTAATGAGTTCAAATCCAGTGGGTGTTTTGTTTTTTATTAAAAAAAAAAACTTGTAACTTGTGTTCTCCTAGTAACTAAAAGATTGCCATACTTTCTCCTCTTAATTAGTTTTTATCAACTGAAACATTCAGCATTTAATTATCATATGTAGGTTTATTTGGAAAACTAAGTAACATAAGCAACAGAGCACCTCATTCCCATTAAGTCTGACACACCTCTGGATTTTGCTATGACCTAGAGAACTCATTTCATAGAGTACTCTCATTTTTCTTAGTAATTTTTTCCTCTTGACTCTCAAAGTACTTCTAAAATGCCCTTGGGGACCAACATCAATCTTCACCTAGCTAACAACTGCAGGTTCAAAAAGTGGCAACCAAAGACTGCAACCAAGCTGACAAAAAGCTAATATTTGCAGAGGCAGTGAGTAAATTGTAACAATCATTTTCCACCTATTTTGGACAACAGGAGAATAGTGAACCATCCCATGCTGCTGGCAAGGCTTTCTCTATTGGCTGAACAACTCCTTCACTCACCACCACAGGCTCTTCAGCCACACGTTCATCTACACCCAGCAAGTGTCCTCCAACCTTCAAAGTCCTAACAAGATAAAAACCACCAACGTCATGAATGTTGCTACAAGCAGTTTTATCTCCCAGTTAACTCTGATCCTGAGAAATGTGCAAAACACTTATTTTCCCCTAACAAACCATGAAGCTCTGAAGACCAGTAACTCGTGATGCTCCTTAGCTTCTCTATTTCTCAAATCTAAAACCCACATACTCGTGTAGGAGAATCACAAAAATGAAAGACAGAAAGGAGAAAGGAAAGGTCTAAGATAGCTCTCTGGTTCCACACAGAGGTAGACTTCCCTTTTGTTAAATCCTTGTTCTGTGAAGCTGCCTATGCTTTGCAGGCTGAAGCCTCTGTGACCACCTTGACTTTGTACACTCTAATAAATCTATACCCAGCACTGGCAATAGCATGGCCAAAGCCAGGTATGAGAAGGGGTGACAGTTCCTCCCCTTCAGAGTCTGTGGGGTGAGACTGCCTTAAGCAAACATGTAGGACCAGCCTTAGACGTTACCTTCATGTAACCTCAGTGATGCCAGTGAAAGGAGTTTATGATAGAACTGGTATATTTGTGCAATGTTAGATTGTGAAATTCCTGATCCATGAGTTATTAAATCTGTGGGCAATCTCTTTTAAAGATTTAGGTATTAGACTTGGCTTTTAAATGGTGTTTTTCACACTCTTTTAACAGTTAAAACCCATTCCAGAGTAATAAACTGAATAGAGAGACTTCCAGTATCTGTCGTGAAAAATATGTAATATTATTGAAGATTAAAAGAAATATTTTCCCAACAAAAACATTGTAATTATTGTTTTTACTACATCAGGATACAAAGATGAGTCAAACATGCTCAGTAATTAGGCTTTCATCATAGACCCTTGAAAAAATAAACATGGAATTAAAATGAAGAACACTTCTGTGTAACACTGAAATGGCTCAGAATGAGTTCTCAGCAACTGGATTTCTTCTATTTCCAACACGTGACACAATCCTTATAAACTCTATAATAACTTAATTATAGAAGTACCGATAAGCAGTAATAAAAAAGACAGAGCAATGACTTCTTGCATCAAAAAATTTCTCAGTGGTCTATTGTAACCACTGGCAGGCAATCTGAAATGAGAGTTGACTGAAAGGTCTTACTGGAAAGATTCAGTGCAATTATGGAGAGAGTGGATATGTAATAAACACTAATATTTATAGAAGAAATGATAACTCAGTTTACGCTTTTCTGTCCATGATTCTGTACAATCTTCAACTGCTTATGAGTAATACGGCTTCCACACTTTTGAATTCAAAGTTTTACACCGTTACATTATCCTAAAATGTCTTAGTTCTCCTCACCTTTAACTCAATTTGTTAAGGTCATTAACAAATGTTGGCACGTTACTAAAACTCCAAGCTTTCTAGATTGCTCACATATTTTCTGAACTGACAGAATAAACTCTATCTTTACTACAGGTCTGACAGAGGCCTAGCAAAGAGCCCATCCCCTCCTCACAGCTTGCCTGCCCAGAGAGCAGGCAGGCATCTTTTCAGCATTCCACTCTGTGAGAAGGTTCCAGTACAAGGTCACCTCAGAGCAGAGGATTCTTCCAAGTTCTGCTCTTCCTTGACCAGTTCTGAAAGACACAGCTTTTTGCATTCAAAGCCCATCTGTGGTCTGGAAGGAGCAGGTTTGATGCTGACACTGTGTCACTAGGTGAGGGACAATGGAGCTGACCCTGACCAGGGCCCGGTGAGGCAGCACGTGATATCGATATGTGTCCTCCGCTGTGACTGCGACACAAACATGGTGCATACAGTTGTATATGATAGCACTGTCTTCAACTCTCTCCAAAACCATGATGCAGCTATAAAGACAATAATAGTCTCAACTAAAATTTTGGTTACTTCCTCATCAATGGTTTAATATAGTAGCATGGATTTTTAAGCGCCTATATAGATAGGAATAAAGGTAGTTAAATATGATTGCAAGGTTCAAGTCTTTCTGAAATGAATAAAATCTTTTTGCTTGGTACCCTCTCCAACCATAAAAAAAAAAAAAAAAAATTGAAACTCAGAAGAACTACTATTTAAAATACAAAATATATAGCCAAATTTTTGCAGGTCTTTAGCAAAGGCTATCATTTTGTACTTTGCTGGGATCTACCGGAACACCTGTAAAGGAAAATAAACTACCATGAATTTTTATGTAAGTGGATTATTTCTATGCATTTCATTATGTTGATTGATGAACACAAAAACCTACTGATCCAATGTGCCAGATCCTAATAACATCTCCACAACCTAAAATAAAGTATTAATCGAATCTGAAATGTAAGTAGTCCTTACTCATTAGCAGTCAACTTGTGAAGTGCTCTTTACTCATCACTGCTCTCTGCCAAGCCTTGCTATTTAACATTCCACTGTCAAAATATAACCATATCACCCTTAAACTTTAAAATACGGGGGCTTTTCCTCTACGTCTACTTAAAAAGCAATTTTTATTATCTAATATAGCTAGGAATAAATTACAGTTGCTGTACATAACATTTTCTAGACAGCACAGAATTTTGGGGACAGAGACTGCCACCTTTTGGCAATAGTCTATAACAAAATACCCACCTGTTTTCTTATGCAAATTAATGCTGTTCTAGTAAACATTTTTATTGTATTATTTTAGTAACTTACATTCTTCAAACAAACTGGAGAACAAAACTTACGGTTCAACATTTAGGATTTCTATATACAAAGTTTCTTAGCAGAAGTCAGAGAAATCAGAGCTGGGGTTTTTTTCCTGTGTTGAATATTACACAGGAAAACTCATTTCTTTAAAGATAAAAAAGATGAAGGAAAGCACATACTAATTACTGTAATCACAATTTTCTTTTCCATGCAGCACTAGTTTAACCTGTGAGTTAGGTTCACAGGAGTTATGTTCAGCAGACCTAAGGAAAAATTATTAAATAATTACCAATTGTATCATAATACAAATAATGTATTGCCAACTCCAACTCTGATATTTCCCACATTTTCAGTGCTTGACTTTGGAAACAATTATTTTAATTCAGGGGTTTGAGAGGTTTTTTTTTTTCTTCATAGCTGAAATAAAAAGGATAAAACCAAATTCCATCTACAACATGGCAGTAAAACTGACATGGTTTCAACAGAAAGACCTTTACATTCGGTAATGTACCCGATGGAAAAAATCATCATGGATGGCTGAGTCACCATCCCCCAAGATATTTAAAAAACATGTAGACATGGCAGTCAGGAACATGGTTTAGTGGAGGACTAGGTAGTGTTAGGTTAATGGTTGGACTCAATAATCTTAAGGGTCTTTTCCAACCTAAATGATTCTGTGATTCTATATCCATATTTTGCTATTGGAGCAAAGTAACTGTAACAGCAAAAGGCTGCACCAGCATCTGAAAAGGAAAGGAGAAAGTGGATTTCTGATGCTGATTTCTGCCATTGCTGATGGCAAAGGAACAATCAGGAGTTACACTGCATTCTCACTAGAATTGTTTCATCACACCTAAAGACATGTACATGAATGTACAGATATACTCTGAAATTATTTTAGTCCCACAGCTAAGCATACCCTTAGAGCCAAATAAAATCCCAAAAAGTTATTAGCTGGGACAAAAAGAGCTTCAGGTGACCAGCCTAACTCACAACTACCATCTTGATTGAGCAAGGTGGAAGACTTACTGTAATACAGCAAATTAACAGAACGGATGAGCCTTTGGATTCCTTCTGAGAAATGCAAAAAAATACAGGTAGAATTCTCCTTCACAGGCAACCTAAAACGCAGACAGAAATTCTTGGGAAATAATTAGGAAATTATCTGGAGCTTTAGAAGACTACCTAGAGGGCTCAGAAAATACTAATAGCAAATGAACAAACTATGCCGTGTGTATGAAATATGCTGAGACATCCAACAGAGACAGTCAGCGAGGACAAAGGAAGAGCCAGAACAGGGCAAGACAACGCCTGAGGTAACTTCTAGAAGTTTGTCAGTCAGTAGTGCAGAAAAAAGAAATTAACATTGTGATTATTTTTATTTTCACATGGTAATGTGAAAGTCAGAACTTGCACAGAACTGCAGAGAAGATGAATTAAGACAATACTAAGAAAATAACAGTAACTTGTGAGGATATCAGTGTGTGAAGAAATCGTATTAATAAGTTGAAGAATGAACACAGAAATGCAGACATACTTGTGTTAAAACAAATGCAATTATAGAAAGATCAAAAGAGTCTTTTACTGAGCTTCTCAATGCTGACATTCACAAAAGCAAAAAACAATCGGCCTTTTTCCAGACAGCTGAGCCATTTGTAGAAGAATGAAATTGTGAAGAGCTTCAAGAGGCAATCATAACACTGTGGAGTAACAAAAGCACCAGGTGGGAGTAATCTTGCCACAGAATGATGAAGAACAAGAGGGGAAAAGGAAGTCAAACACTTTATAGAGCTATTTGGTTGGTTTGAGTTCGGGGAACATTTTAAACTGTAAAGAGAGATCTGCACTGTATTCCAGTTTTAAAACTTAAAAATAATTAATCTACTTGTTTTACAGAAAACTAATCTGATATTGGAGAATAGCATTGGGAAGCATTAGCTTAAAGTGATATTTTGAAAATCAGTTACATTAAAGCAGCGTGTTAAATACGTATATATCTTCCACAAATGTTGGAGGGGGTTTTGGTTTTGGGAAATATATTTTTGTTGTTTTTCTTCTTTTTAATTGTATTAAACAGACATAGTCTGCTAAAACCAGGAACTTGAACAGACCTCTGCTTATGATTTTAAGAACCTAAATGTCTTCACAATTAGTAGCTCAACCCCTTTAAAGAGAAGCTGTATTGAAAATAAGTGACTAACCTCATGCCATATGGAATTTAACTGAATTTCAGCAGTATAATTCTGCTTTTACTTGTGGGAGTTACAAAAGCAGATGAAGGGTAGCAGAGCACAGCAGAGCCTACTACCTGTCTGGCACCATAACCATCCTGCACAGATGGAAGAAGGATATGGCACAGGCTTTCACACCACACTATTCACAGCTCTTTGGAGCAGTGTGACAGTACATACTGCTTAAAAAGTACTTTGCTACTGTCAGTAGGGCATCCATATGGGAACTGCTATGTTCCCAATGCACGTATTACACCACTCGCTGAAGGATGCGCCATTTACAGTCTTTTCAAAACCATGTCCTGGTGGTTAGGCTTCATGTCTTTAATATCCTTCCCTTCATAATTTTCAGCTGACTGAGGAAGTAAAGAGAAATATTTTTTAAGACTCAGACATAAAAGCTAAGCTTAGGGGTGTAGAAGAGTATAATTATCCTTTCAGTCTCAACACAATTTATTTTGGTGTTGAGTCTTTTGGGGTTGGTTTTGGGGAGGTTTTGTTTGTTTGGCTGGGGTTTGTTGTTGTTGTTTGGCGATTTGGGAGTTTGGGGGGGTTTTTTGCTTATGTTGCTTAATCTGATTCTGAGTTAATTAAGCCTCTATTTTTTTTCCAACGGGCAGCTGGACTGTTTGGAAAATGTTATTCAAATAAAAATACATAATATATGTAAAAAGACATGTAAGATCTTTAAGAAGTGTGAATGATGGCCATGATAAACCAATAAAACTTGCAAGGTCCATTTTGTTACACAAGTGTGTAACAAACCATGTAAATGGCAATTGAATTATCAATTTTTGGAAGTTGTGATATTGCTTTCTTCTTCAGATGTTCATTGGGGATTTCCAAAAACAGACACTGAAAATCAAAGATCACCACTGATACATCTAGGAAAATATTTCAGCTCCTTATTAACACAAACAGCAAATGGTGAAGAATAAACCCTTATACAGTAGTATAATCATAGAATCATAGAATGTTCTAGGCTGTACAGTACTCATCAGTACAGTAACACAACACTCCCATGTACGAACATGGGTATTGATACATTAATTCAGATGGCATCTTGATACAAACGTTGCACTGGCCACCATCATGCTTAACTATCTGATGAGATAAGGTAACATATAAGAATAGCATAATGTCTTAATTCCACTTTACATTCATGTGTTGGATATATTAACTTTTAACCTCTGCGAAAATGACAGTTACAGAAAATTGCAAATCCAACCCTACCCTCTTTATGCAGGCATCTTACAGAGATCTGCTTCATGACCTCCAGAATAAGAAAGTTATTGTCCTATAGTATTTCACCAGGCAGATACTTCATCTTTAAATCTATCGTCTTTTTCTGACAAAGTGAATCAATGCAACAAAACCATCTTAAAAGAATTACTTTGAGGAACATAAGCTAGATTAGAACTTAATAGAAAGTCCCAATATGATCATTTTGAACCTTTTATGTCCCATCCTTATAAGCAGTTTCACAGATAATACTTTCATTTATGCAGACAATATTGATTTGGTCTAGTTTCCCAAATAATTTACAATGTGATATGAGTTTGTACTCTTTTAAAAATAATTTTATCTCCATTTTAAAAGACTGCAGAAAAGCTAAAGAAAAATGTACCACCCTAAATGAGCCAACACAGTAATAATATTGTTTTGTTTATGACTCCCATCTCTATTTTGCTTTATGTTTACTGTTTTTCTGATGCCTTGGAATTATCAAAGGATATGCTAATGATAAGCCATAGTGGCAGTGACAGATAACGCTTTAAAGGTAAAATGCATAATTCTCTAATAACCTTGGTGGCATAGTCACCTTCCCTGAAATACACGGTGCAAAGCCACTCTTTTTTTGCATCACATTACTCAGCCTCAGAAATTAAGAAATAAACCTCAGGTTTTGGTGGGTTTCTGGTTTGTTTTAATGCACCTAGAGCTAAAATTTATTTGGAAGCATTGCTTCTTCAAAATGGATATTATTTTATTTCAGGTTCAACCACTAATAGGCTAAAAAACCACCTTAACGTTGTAAGACATCTGATTGTTTTCTGCAGGCATACTGGTAGAGCTGCAGAAAAATATCCATTCAGCCAACTTAAACTACAGTATTAAATTATTGAGTTTTGCATGGCAATTATTATATTCAAATATTGTTTATGTATAAAGATTATGTAGTTTGCTCTGCTGAGATGTCTTACTATTTACATCCCCAAACTAGCTTGGATTCATTCAATTCTCAGCTCATTTAACAGACTTTACACAGAGATTCACCTCAATTGATATGGCCTAAAATACCACAAATTGTGAAATTCTTTCACATTAAAGAGAAAATAAATATTAGAAACATTTCCAGCTAACCTGTATCTAAGAGCTTTCACCTTCACGTTGTAACATTAACACACCCTTCACATCACATTTTGCAACCAGAAAGCATACTTTATTCAGTTTATTTTGTCTTTGCACATTATTGTAGGGCAAATGTTTTAAAAAGCTTTTCTCTAAAAATCCAAAAGCAGAGGAGCCTTGTGCGTTCAAGCCATATAATAACATTATTACAGCACAGATTTTTTAACAACTGCAAGAAGGAGAAGCTTACCTATAGTAACCAATTTGTCTCCTAAAAACAGCTACAAGAGATGTTAATAGGTAGCAAAACAGCTTGATATATGAATAGGCTCGAATTGCACATTTCAAAACTGAATCAAGATATTTTACTACCTCTGACAGCATACTGGAGCGTCACCATGTCCAGTTGCAGCAGTACACTGGCCTCCCACCTGGCACAAACATCGCCTTTTCCTCCTCCCAGAAGATGATACATATGCGACTGTTTCTCTTTAATATTAGTGAGGTTACTTGAGTTCCTGTTGCTTTTTAGCTGCTACTTTTCAGTCATTCAGGTGCTTTTCTTAACCTACACATTACTTTGTATACAGTGGAAGAGGGCAAGGACAAAAGAATGTGCTTTGTACTTGGAGTGGACAAAATGAAAATCTGAGGCTATTATTTGCCATGCATTCCTGTTGGAGTTCATTCTACTCTTGTGAAAGGTAAACCTACTTCCCACAGGCTTTTACTGTGGAAACTTCTACTGCACCACAGACATGAAGCCATTAATGATGCTTTTCACACTGGAATTGCATATTCTTTCATGTCTGTTTGCAAATCTCCAGCAGCAATTTAAAAGCTATTTTTTTCAGGGTCCTCAAGTGTGGAATTCACTCAGTCATCTCTAGAATGGTATCTGTCAGAACCTGAGTTTCTCCATTCCAGCAGTTTAGATGGCACCTAGTTAAGTGGTCAGTATCAGCCTCAATAGATGTTTTCAAGAAATTAGAATTCATCCTTTGTCCAAACCAGGATTTATAAGTTTGGGAACACCAGACAAACCACCACCAAGAACCTCACTAGCTCTGGGTTCAAAAGAAAGAGTTTTCCCTTCTGAAAATTCAATCTGTTTCTGTCAAGTTATTGGAATAAACTTGTTGCCATTGTTCACATTGCCTACTGATTAAAAGTCTGCTCAAAAAAGTCAAACATAAAATCACTCCTGCAAAATTCACTGTGCATCTTTTAATTTTTAAAAGCTCCTAACTTATGTAGGGTTACAGCAAAGGAATTAGCCTGACTTGTTATCAGACAGCTCTGTATCACCAGGGTTGTGCAGGTCCGGGACAAAGGGAGGCAGCACACCGTTGTCGGAGCGTACAGACTTCTCCTAAGGCTTTTTGGAGAATTCAGTGTTTCAGAAGTTGTTTACTTCCTTCATTTTGGTACCCTTAGGAGTTAACAAGTAAATAAATACTTGAAGATTTCAGAATATTTTCTATGAGCTACGAGGATAAAATAATCATCTGCACAGATGCTTTAAGAGTACTGAGAGTGGCCATCAGAGATGTGGAAATCATTAACCAATTTCAATTTCATGTTTGAAGTGCTGGGGCCTGGGCTGTGGGCTTCGAGTTGGAGTTGACCTGTGGATGTATCACAACCTAGCAGAATGTTTTGTTTTTCTATTGTCTTCATGTTCCAGAGGCAGAACCTGGCCCACCTGTGGCTCTGTGGCTCTGCCCTCACCCAGGTGGTCATGGTTGGGGTGGTGGG